>VUQI01039255.1:0-14207 GCA_015106735.1 Paratilapia polleni | reverse complement strand
ATAGGCCAAGAAGGCCTCTTTTGATACCAGGACTCACACACGACTCAGGAAACAGTACTGACCGAGTTTACAGTTTATTTGGAATGGGATAATAAACAGTTCACAGCTCGGAAGCCGGCGAGTCAGGTCACAGGTGTGTACTGGAAGAAGAGAAAGATGATTAATCAGAGAATCCACTGAGATCCACTTACTGGGTGAGGGCAGGACGAGCAATCTTACTTGGGGGAATTCGGTGATGCATTGGAGCCAGGGGTTCACTTTCTGGAGGAGACGTTGGAGGGAGGACAGGCAGGTGAATGGTTTTAGGAGTGAATCCAGTAGGTCCAGAGACGGGGAGCAAATGACAGGTGAGATTATCCTTGAATGGATACGGAGAACTGAAACGAGAAACAGGGCAGCCACAGGTGAGTAACAAGATTTCTAACTTATTGGTATATCTAAAGGTAGCCTGATTACCGCACGGATGAGCAGACAATCTGGCGAAGGTGGAGTGCTTGAACTGGTCCTTAAGAGCAGGCAGGTGATGAGGGATGCGGTGCAGGTGCTCTGTAGAGGAGTGGCGTCCAGGCTCCACCCGGAGAGGTGGAGTAATATCAGGCCTTGGAAACTCCAGAAAGCAAACCCAATTGGGCTATGACACCTTTAGACATAATTTTCTAAACTATTGTTATTTCTCTTTATAATTACCATGTTTACCCAGTGTCTGTTTTGAAGAAGTTTGAATTTGTTTGCTGTTTTTATTCTCTGCTAAAAGTCTTCTGCTTAGTTCTAGATGTATAGGATGAGAGTGCTATCCAAGTTTTATTTATGCCTCTAGGTAATGTATTTTGACAATATCTTAAAAAAAAAAAAAAAAATGTTTTGCTAACCTCTCCTACCAGCAGTGCAGGGCAGTAACAAACCCAGCCAGATATTCATAGTTGTAGCTCTGACCATGGATGTCTGCTGGATGACTCATCTTGTTGTTTTGGGTGTTTGCTACAAAAATAGTTAGGAGAAAGGAAAGGAACTACGATTAATCACTTAACGTGCATTCAACACTTACAAAAGCCTCCTCAAGGGAGACGCAAACGATTCACAGTTCAGCTTTGTGATCTGTGTCTGGCCCTGAGGGGTTTGAATATAACTTCCTTTCCTGCTCTTTTATCAGACATTTTCTCCTCTGGCCTTTTCCGTTATAGAGAACAGTGAATTGGCTGTCCCATCACTGACCCCCATTTCTCTTTTCTATTCAGTTGTAGACTCCAGTGACTAACTGACCTAGTATCTCTTTTTTGTCTTCTTCAAGTCAAAATGCAGACACGTGCACACACATAGTTTTGTTGCACCCACACACACGAGTAGAAACACATGTGCACCATCTACACATGCATCTACTGCCAACTGGTGTGAAGGTCACTACAGCCGCTAGTAGCAAATGAGCAAAATCACTTTTTTCCCTCTCCTTCGCCAATCAAAGCCCCCTCCAACTGTGGTGGGAACCCTTTAATTACAGTCCCCACTTCAACAATGTGAGCTTGTTAATGATGTTCCACATTCTGTACTCACTGGCCCTCTAATTATGTCCCCACCCTTCAATAACACGGTTATCAGTGGAGCAAGTGCCAGAGGTTTCCCCATGACTCACAGCACACCCCCACAAGGGCTGTCTAAGGCAGGGTCATGGTCTGTCAGAACTGGCTTTTAAGATGTGTTTTCCAACCATATTGGAAGTAAGTTGTTCTGACTGGGCACACCGGAAGGCAGAGTGAAAAGAAGGGCAAAGTGGGATAATTTAAAAATGGAGAATAACAGTGTACCTTTTCATGCTGCCTCTCCATGCACACATTGATGTGTGGCATTGGGTTGTACATATGAAAAATAGTGAGACACAAAAGAAAAAAAGATAGCTGGAAAGAGGATTACAATACTTCACTCCTTTCTCACCTCCGCAGTCTCGCCAGTCACAGCACAAAGAGAGTGTGAATGTCAGATTGTCAGTTCTGAAAAGTTACCAAGAATGGATAAAGATAGACTACCTATCTGATGCTGGAAAGGTGTAGGGAGATGGGTATTCTGATGCTATCTGACCATCCGACATGCAGTTTGGATAGAGCATAAATCCTTCTTAATGGGCAGCCCCTCTTATGACTATGGCCTTGGCAGTGGATGAAAGATGTTGGCTGGGAGATAACACTCAAGCAACCTACCCTCCTGTCCCCCACTAACCTGAAATTTAGCCTGACTTGTCCTCACTATTCTTCTGTTCTCTTTCTTATAAGACAGATGAGTTGCTCTAACCCCAAACACTTGAATGCATTTGAGGCTGGACACAGCACTGGACACAGCTTTCACCCAATACCACAGGAAATGCAATGGTCAGTGCAGCAACTACTGCAACTTCTGAGTAATGCACACTGGCCCTGAAAAGCGTTTTCTTATACACAGTATTAGAAAAGGAATAGTTGTAAAACAGTGAATATATTTATTGAAAGCATTACAAATCTAGTGAAATGACCAATAGCATTTCTACAGTCTAGAATAATAAGGTTTGATTATTTTATCTTATCCCTTTCATTTATGTGGGGAGACAACAAGAAAGTCAGCTGGCTTTCTACGTGGAAGTATGAAACTCATACGCTGTCATAGGAAAGTGGTTTGAAAGTGGTATCTAGTTAAAGTTAATACAGCCAAAATTTTACATCCATTAGACACTTATTAGAGAATAAATATGCCCCTCCAGTATTGCTGCATTTCTTCCTCTGCTCACTAATTCAAGTCATGCACTCATCCTCTCCTCTTTTCCAGCTGACTTTCCTTGCTCCCTCTCTTCCACTTTTGTTTTCATTGTCCCTTGCTGTCCTTCTCTAGGGGTATCTGTATTGTGACAGGTAGTGCAGTCTCCTGTGCTGCCAGACAGCACAGGAGACTGAGTGGTGCTTGACCCCAGTTCAACCTCTGCTGCTGTCCTGCACGCTATTCATTTATCTCCAGCCAGGCAGCACAAAGCCGTTTCTTGTTCGATTAGGGTGCACTGATTTTGAAATCAAACAACATCATAGCATCTTAGTTTGCAAGAGTAAGCACACTGACAGTCCTGTACCTCTCATGCACGTGCACACATGGGAAGGAATACTGCACTCTAGCACAAAAGCTGCTCCACAGTGTTGTAAAGTGAGCTACATGACTGACCAGAATCAATCTGACATATTGACTGTAATTATTCCAGTGAAGTCTGAGATTTAACCCCAGGTGCTGTAACCTCAGCTACTCAGAGGCACCAGAATACCACAAGAATAAACAGTGCAGGCTATTTTTGGAAGCTACGAAGATCCAGAGTGGAATGTATATGAAAGCTTGAGAGATAATGTGCATGTACCAGCAAAGTCTTATTAAATGTAAACCTGGCTGTGTAATTGTTCTCTCTAAAACTGCAGCAGGATGTAAATAATGAGACATGTAAATAATTAGATAGCATACTTCAACCCTTTTTCCACAGTCTGCAGATTAAAAGATAGTCAAGAAGGATGTTTTTCTTCATTTAGATGTAATGACTTTCTCTAAAAACACACAAATATTTTGTTATTAGCTTTTTAAGAAATGTGTGTTTCAAGCCAGGGGTATCTGTGTAAGACCTGCAGGATATATGTGACACTGTGTGTGTGGCAAATATTTCCATTAATTTTACTTTTATTTCTAGAAGCCATATCGCCTTAACACTTCTTTAATACTGTGTTCAGTAGAGTTGGTGAAAAAAAGATCACATCACATCACAAGTCTTGCAATTCTGATCTTTTACAATTCTGAGAAATCAAATTTAATGAGAATGGTGTCTTATCAAAATGTTGGACAGCTTTGAGAGATTAAATTGAAGTATTTTGTAGTACACCATACTACATCACAGATAAATAGTGAGCTCCAAAACCAACAGCAGAAACTACCTAACACATACTACTGCACTTTAACATTACTAAACTTCAACCAGGTCTGGCAGGGTGAAGAAATGTTACTTGGCCCATAGTTTAGTTTGATTTCAAAGGCACTGCAGGTATACTCTGTTTTGGATAATGACGACCTTCCCCTGGCACTGCAACAGAAAAGTCCTCCACCACTGCACCCCACCACCTATTTACTCAAGTACACACAGACCAATTTCTATTTTTACAAAAATCCTTTGTCCACTGATTTTGTCAGTAAATAATACTTTCATTCTGTAATCGTAATACAGGAAATTATTACTGTCAGCTTTTTTAAAAGAAAAAAAAGGAAACTTGAATAAAACAGCTGGATACTTTTTCACCTTTTTTGTCAATTATCTTCATCACGAACTGTTGTAGCCAGAGGACAGGAGCCAGTAGTTTGGTACACAGTGAAGTGGAGTATGTAAAACATAGCGCCCTTCTTTGTCTTTATCGAATGAAGAATTGTTTGAATCCAGAATCAGTTTTAAATCATAATGCCATGAAACAAATCAAAATGGATTGTCAGATTACTGAAGATTCCCACCTTCAGTCTTCATGGGGCTCTTCTTTAACATGTTTGAGTCTATCAATATTATTTTCTAGATGAGTTAACCAAATTTAAAAGGCTTGGGTACCATTAGTTAGTCTAAATTTATAAACCTTACAAAGTGACCTGATGGCATAAATCAAGTGAGCCACACTTGACAGTGTACTCATTGACCTGTGTGTACTAACAGACATTTACAAGTGGCAGCTATCTCACTGTGCGCTGACCTCACATCTGCAACGTGTCATTTAATCACAAATAGAGCTGACGAGCTGGATACTGGCCAGCTGATGTAACTCTGTATGAGTGGCCATAATGAGAAAGGGACATGCAGTCAAGCACTGATACTCTGCTGTCACAGAAAAGGGGGAGAGGTTTCTCAACAAGTGACATTTTTATCCATAATGACAAGGGCTGGCAGATGTACAGTATCCATCTGAGTGGCCATAATGAGCAAAGGCAGACAAGTGATCATGCACTCATGGTACACTACAATGGAATACAAAAGAGAAGCGCAGGACAAGTTTTCTCTCAAGTATTGATTAGGTCCCTGATGTATAGCAACTGTTGGAATTGCTGCAACATGCATTGTCAAGCACTGATGCTGTATAGTGTTCATTTTCGATTGCAGGCTCACACTTGGATGACCTCTGTAGATGTGATGTTCCAAGTGGAGAACCTCTAAAAGATTTAGACAGTAAGTGAAGATTAAAATATCTTTGACTGCATCTGCATAGGCTTAATTATGTAGACTACTGGCTTTCTTATGTTAGGCTGCTACCTTATTCCTGCAGTTGTTTCAGAGCAGTCTTACAGAATTCCATTACATAGCAGCACTTAAACCTTTACAGTTAGCCTTCCAAATATGATTTCTATTCTCTCATGACTCAATCCAGCCAGGGCTGTAGCCAGGGTTTCAAAAATACTGAGGCCTCAGTCCTCAATATTTGTGGCACTCCCCTAGCACCTAGGCTGTCCTTGAGATATTTTTGTAGGGTCAAATAACTAAACCAACCAAAGAACCCAGTTCATCATACTCCTGATCAAAAAGCTCAACTAAGACTAACGTTTATCAAGCCTCTCCAAATAGTGTGACCTCATTATATAAGTGGTGTCAACTCCAAAAACATCCTCACAATTGGCTGTGAATGAAATGAACATTTGTATGTAGATAACTAATGAGGTGAGAGAATGTAGTTTGGGATTATATTACATATGTGTAGCTGTGGTCATCACATTTGCTCTAAAAATGACCAAGGTCAGGACCTCATAGCTGGCTGCAGGCATGAACCCAGCTCCAAGCAAACATTATCACAGCTCATTCGGAATCCTACCAGAAATTTCTTCTTTGCTCTGTCTGGTGCCCTACTTGCAGCACTAGGAACTGGTGATAATCTATTTGCATGGAAACTATACTTCATATTTAGAGGACATCAAAGTAACTTTAAAAATGAATCATTTGGCTTCTGTAGCAAATTGGTTTGACAGAAATGTGCATGCCATCAATCATAATACTTATGGCAAACAGTCAATGTAATGAACAGTGGTCCTGTTGCCAATCTCTCTTGCAATGCTAAACAGGAAGCTATATGCAGTTCTAACAACTGTTGGGGGAACCACTGAGCTTTTAGCCAAGTGTTAATACACCTCTGCTTTGGTCACAAACTTTGTATTTGTATTTGTGTTCAGAGATGGGAGCTAATCTCATTGCTTATGACTCCCCTCCTCTCTCCAAAACACAATGAGGTTATTACACTCCATCAGATACTAGTAAATCTTTTAAGCACATGGTGGGTTATGAAGCTCAGGGTATATAGTTAAAAGCAGTAATATAAAACTCTCAGAATGTTTTTGAATGACATTGATTAGCAAAGGCAGCATTCAAACTGTGTGATAAGCCTTCTATAGGGTGTTTGACACCATTACAACAGGTTACGACACACTTTAAATTAGTGGTGGAGCTTGTTATTTCACAGCAACACTTTAGGCATCTGGACCCTTAGAAGAAGAGTGGCTCTTTTACGGTATAAGCCACTTTGGTCTCTGAGTGGGGGTTACATTGCTTTGTTGATTAAAACTGGCTACTGCAGCTGTGTCCTTGTGTCAGCATCACTGTGAACTGCCATACCATTCGCTTGGGAACTGTGGCTCTTTGGCTCCCAGACACCTCTATTAGGTACTGTTTGTGAATGTACAGCTTTATTATTCTGATTTAATATAACAATGCCCCCAATATCCCATTCTGCTTCCTCTCCTTTCACTTTTTATTTATACTCAACTGTGCCTGCCTCCTTCCCTCGTTTTCTTCTCTCTTTCGTTCTCTGTACTGACTCACACCCATGCAGGACCTGCAGCACAATAGATATTAAATCAGATTTATTGTTGAGCAATAAAGTAGTGTCTGACCCATGGAAATGTTGCTGAATTCTGACACCCCCCCAACCCCCCATTCACTGCCCTTCCCTCCTTTCTCAGACTGAAGGCTTATTTCAGCCCTTACTCACCATTCTTCACTCTTTCACTTTCAAATGAATGCATATCTTCAAACAATATCTAAGGGAACTGATTGACTGAAACTGATTTCACATTTAGGTGTTCTAAAGCAGATTATAATTAATGCACAAAATGGGTAGAAAAGTATCTATCTTAATATCTGAGCAACTTTGCATTTATTAGGTTATTGATGTTACAAATGTATCACAGAAAACCTTGGAAAGATCTTAGAGTTACTAGACTTGTGAAAGTCTTTAATGATACATTTTTGATGTACAAAGTCTACCAATGGGGAGTTTTTTTTCCACTTTTTCCCAATGCAGTGTTAACTTCATAAAGGCTTTGTGCTTCTTCAACGTCTTTGCAACTTCATGCTCTTTAGCTCCACGTAATGAAGTTGCTTACTTCAGTAATAACTGGATTTCTTTTTCCGACTGCTTTCTGAACACCAACTTATTATGTAATTTCTACATATAGGAATGTGGATCTGGATCATTGACTTTTCCTGCCATTTTATTCAATTCATGCAGGGAGGATCTCGGGGAAACTGCTGTACCTGAGTCAGATGACAAATATTTAGTCCATTAAATAACTTTAAAATCACATGAAAAACATGCAGTTATGAACAATTACAAATAAAAAATCTACAAGCTTCATGTATAGTGTTTACCAAATTTATTAGACCACCTGTCATAAAAACAAGAAAGACCATCCAGCATCACAAAGTGTTTTAATGCAGACTCTTTCCTTTTCAGGGAGTTCTCAGTGTTTTAGCATTTTGAACAGGAGTGAGGAATTTCAAATTGAATTCACATTTTTATACCCAGATTTGAGCCGGCACACTGGACTTCTCTTCTCAAGTATAACATTCAACCACTAAAACAAATTTTTCTGTTCAGGAATGCAAGCAAATAACTGTAATGGCATCTTAATCAAAAAATAATAATGTGCTTTACTATTTTTTTCTGCTTTTTTGTAAAAGAGTGAATTAAAAAAATTCATTGATACCAAGAAAAATTATATTTTAGCATTGAAAATATAATTTCGATTAAAGAGCTATTCCAGAGCTTGTGCATACTGGTGGATTAACCATTACAGAAACATAAACAATGATTTTGTTAATTACCAATGCTGTTAATTTAGGGCAGTTGTGGCATAAACCTTACACTGAGTGGTGGTATATTAAATTTGCTAAGCACTATATATATACACTCACTGGCCCCTTTGCCACCGTAGATACACCTGTTCAACTGCTTGTTATCATAAATATCTAATCAGCCAATCACATAGTAGCAACTCAATGCATTTAGGCATGTAGATATGGTCAAGACGACCTGCTGAAGTTCATACCGAGCATCAGAATGGTGAAGAAATGCAATTTAAGTGACATGGCATGGTTGTTGGTGCCAGACTGGCTAGTCTGAGTATTTCAGAAACTGCTGATCTACTGTGATTTTCCCATACAACCATCTCTAGGGTTCACAGAGAATGGTCAGAAAAAGAGAAAATATCCAGTGAGTGGCAGTTCTCTGGGCAACAAAGCCTTGTTCATATTAGAGATTAGAAGAGAATGGCCAGACTGTTTTGAGCTGGCAGGAAGGCAAAAGTAACTCAAATAGCCACTCGTTACAGCCAAAGTATGCAGAAGAGCATCTCTGAATGCACAGCACATTGAACCTTGAAGCAGATGGGCAACACCAACAGAAGACCACGCTGAGTGCCACTCCTGTCAGCTGAGAACAGGAAACTGATGCTATAATTCACAATAGAAGACTGGAAAAACATTGCCTAGTCTCATGCTTCTTGATTTCTGCTACGATGTTCATTCTGATGGCTGCTTCCAGCAGGATAAGGATAAGGCAAAGCTCAAATCATCTCTAACTGGTTTCTTCAACATGACAATGAATTCACTCTACTCAGATGGACTCCACAGTCACTAGAGCGCAATCCGAAGGGGATCCAAACTGGTATATATATGATATCATATATGATCCTGTAGCCCCACTTCTGATCAGTATGATGCAGACCTTGTTATAGTTGGTCGATGTCCAAGCCGATATGTCATTAGATATATCTCTCTCGCTAAGGCTTGGATAGCTTTGGGGACTAGCTTGGGGACCCTTACTGGATGCACTATCCAAATGCTGATATTAAGAAATCCTACCATGGACTAGAAAAGGTCGGCCTAAATTATAATGCAGAGCCTATGATCATGGCAGAAAGAACAAAGGCTATGATCACGGCGGAAAGAGCAACATCAGAAAGAATTTGCACGAGAAAATTCAGAAGTACCAGGGGCTGAAGGAAAAACTGGAGCAGATGTGAAAAGTAAAGTTCGAAGTGGTCCCAGTGTTAATATGAGCATTATAAGCTATAACCCCAAACTGGAAGAGTGGCTCCAACAGATTCCAGGTACAACATCAGAGGTCTCTGTCCAGAAGAGTGCAGTCCTGGGAACAGCTAAGCTACTGTGCAGAATCCTTTGTTTTTATGGTTAGTGTTCCAATCAATGCCAACACACTGATTTAGTTTAGGTATGGCAGAGAGATGAGGGCACAGAAAGATAAACCCACAGACACATAGAGACCTCACTGAAACCGATAGCACAAATTCCCTATTTCCCTCACAGTCACCTCAGGTCCATCACCTGAAATGATTCTGGCCTCTGAATGCATGGCAGGAGGAAGGTAACAACTGTAGTCTTTCTGTTGGACAGCAAATTGCTGAAGATTAGGGGCATTAGAGTAGAGGAACTTTCCTCAGAGTTTAACAAGCTTCACTTCAGGTTTATATTATGATTGATTCTGTACTCAGAGCTTTTTTATCAATCCATTAGAGCACAGGCTGCAGTATGGCAGCCATCCAGACACAGGCATTAACATCCCATCTCAGGGCCAGAGACACTGGGAAGGTCAGTGAGGTGCGAGCGGGCTGAGGAAACATTTACTACTTCGTTACAATTATTTCCACGCAGTAGCACTGCAGCATATCCAACATATTTAATATTTGCTACTATGTAAGTGGGCAGAAGACTGCTCTTATATTCATTACTTTGTCTATTACTATAGAGTGGAAAGGTCTTTAGAAACATAGCTACAGTGGATATAAAAAGTATGCACACCCCTGTTAAAATGCCAGGTTTTTGTGATGTTAAAAATTGAGACGACAATAAATCATTTCAGAACTTTCCCCACCTTTAATGTGACCTATAATCTTTACAATTCAATTGAAAAATAAACCAACCTATTAGGTGAAAAAATATAAAAAATAAAAAAGTTCTTTGCAATGTCACTGTTGTCCCATATTTTTTCCACTTTTTGATGACTCTCTTCACTGTGTTCCATGGTATATCCAATGCTGTGGAAATTGTTTTGTACCACCCAACAGATTTGTTTGTTTTTCAATTGAATTGTACAGGTTATAGGTCACATTAAAGGTGGAAAAAATTTTGAAATGATTTATTGTGGTCTCATTTTTTAACATCACAAAAAATCTGGCATTTTAACAGCAGTGCGTACACTTTTTTATATCCACTGTATTTATATTTGAATCTCATAGTATGCTGTGTTAATGCAGGTGCAGTCAGATGAAAATAACATTTAACACTGAAGTCGTGAGTGATGATTATCCAGTGCGTTACACAGAGACAGAAAACCACCTGAAAAGAAAACTCCTTGTTGCATTCATATAACTTTTATGGAATTACAAGATCAAAAATGAAAAAAAAAAAAAAGTCTCTCTTTCATGCTCAAGCCATTTGATTTCTGTACTGTCCTGCAATGTATACAAGACAAGATACATAGTATAAGATTATGTTTTTTCTTTGTTTGTTTGTTTTTATTAATACAGCAGGTTTGTGTGTGTATCAGCACAAAAAGGCAAAGTAATGCAGCATATTATGCTGGACATGAATATTTAAATGGTTTTCCATTCATCATACTTTGTTGGTACAACTTATTCAGTGACAAATTGGAAGATGAGTGGGCGACACTCCATGGAAGCTTCTCCCTCTCTTGTTGGAGTTCAATTTGCAGAACTGCAGCATTCATTAATGCTTAGCCATATTTATTGGCATAGCCCTGCCATCAGCAGAAGGCAAATTCTAAAAAGCTCATGAGTTATCATTAAATCAAATACTTATGGATTATTCATTAAAAAGTAGAAAATGAAGGACACTTAAAAACTTCCACCTCTGAACCTTTTACCAGTGAATATACCAATCTGTAAACACTCACCAGGGTCCAGTGTGAATAATACGGAGGATATGTGCATTCCCTTTACTATGGAGAAAAAAAAGTGCAGATTGTACAGCTGGTGATAAGTCTGCCAACACAGTGACATAATAACACAGATTTCTGAAATATCATAAAAATATATTGCAGAAACCCTCTTCAATTTATTGGTTATCTTGGCTCTTGTGACATAATTTAAAAATACGTTTTACTTTTTATTAAAACTGCATTGAAAATTGCATAATTGTACTTCATTTTATGTAGGCAGTAATGCAGAATATAAAATTGAATTACTGTTAAGATAAAGTGTTTTTACTAATTTTCTTTTGTCTGGATGCACACAGAAAAATTGGTTTCTCTTTTCTTTTTATATGAAATAATTTCCATCATTTTGCCCCAGGCCTAATTGCATAATCTAGTCATCTACATACCCATGTCTGGTGGTATACTTAATTGTCTTGAGTGCTTCTGAAATCAGAAGGGAACATAGCATATTGTGGCTGCCTCATCCCTGTGTGGCAAGGATATTTTTAGTCATTACATTATTGTACAGACAGACAGTAAATTTTTTTTAAAGACACTTTCAGTGTGCCAGTGCTGCCGTTTGATATGTTCTGCAAAGTAGGAAAGCTATAGTGGACATTATGGATACCATGACAGATATTGGACTGAAAAAGGGACTTTAATCATTCAGTCAAATGATGAGTTACTGGTTGCTATGGTGATTCCTACCTCTAAAGGGGAGGAGAAGCGAGTGGATCAACCACCTAGACTCTGCAGACTCAAGAGTCAAGCAGACTCAGGAAGATAGGCAGGCAAGGCCAAAAAGCCTTGAGAACACCATCAGTGCTCAAAAAGTCCTATTGAAAATGTTCTTTTATCAAACGGTACAAGCTTGTGATGATGACTATGGTGTAATTTCACGGTCCTACTATCTATTATATAGGAGCTTTCACAGGTTCGTGAGATACTCTGTTTCTGTTTTGACCTGAAACTTCAGAGATAAGATAGAAGTGGAGTGAGTTTTGGCCGGTCCACTCTTACATTTGGTGAAAGAGAACAAAATTGCCTACATTTTGACATTTTAAACTGTGAGGGGAAACTGTGAAAACAAAGCAAACTTTAACAACATTCCAAGTGTTACACACCTAAATCTATAAACAATCATTTGATTGAGATTAACAATCTCTTTTGCAAGAGAGTTCTGGAGTGAGATAGGCAGAGGTAACATAGCATTTTTTTCAATGACAGGAGAAACCAGGACAACATAGGAAGAAGATGTAAACTCCACACAGAAGGCCCCTGCCTGGGTTCAAACCCAGCCCCCACTTGCTATGAGGCAATAAGTAACAAACATCATTTATCAAAATTATATGCTCAGTTAGCTTCAAGCTAATTTGTGTGCTGAGAGAAAAAAAATCTCACTCTTGTTTTTCTAAAGACAGCAAGGGTCATACAGAAGAAAACAGTTGTAGGCCTTTTAACATCATGTGATTTACTTGTGATCTGTCGCTTCTCTTAGCCCAGTCAAAATCAAATAACTGGTGCCACTGATCTTGCATGGTTAGTATGGTCAAAGGGAACAAATCACTCATATGCTTGCAGATGAAAGACAAAAATACAGAGTGAGGGAGAAAAAAAAACAACTTCTTGTTGTCTCAGAGGGTGAGCTCAATGGCTGCAGATTAGTGACAATACCTGCCAGCTCTTCCTGATGAAATCAGCAGTGGCTGGACTCACTTTTACACTGCTCCTTTGCTCGCCTCTTTTCTTTACTCTTCCAGAAAAGAAGTAGAAAGACAAGCTGGTATAGCTCTCTTGTGTAAAGCAGGCAAAGATGACCCTGGGCCTACACTTACATTATCAAAGCTTACACTCTGATTCTACACTAGACCTACTGACATGCACACCCATTGTAAAATAAATAAATTAATTAAAACTTCTCTTCTCCTGTCAAATGTATGTTTAGTGACTAGTTTATATGGTGATTTTATAAG
Organism: Paratilapia polleni; assembly: GCA_015106735.1. Classification (NCBI taxonomy): domain Eukaryota; kingdom Metazoa; phylum Chordata; class Actinopteri; order Cichliformes; family Cichlidae; genus Paratilapia; species Paratilapia polleni. The sequence goes on along the minus strand of VUQI01039255.1, from coordinate 997 downwards.
TACCTTGTGTGCAGCTGTTCTAACATTTGTGCCCAAGGCAGACTCTACACATAAGACAATGTTTCTTCTTCTGTTTGTATATAGTGGCTTTGGTGTCTAGTCAAATTTGCATTTTGTCAAAGGAGTGAAAATTGAGATGTCAGCAGCAGTGCCAAACAGACCTGCTTGAGATCCTGTATAGCATATTTATCCATATTATTTTATGTCTTCTCAGGGCACTAGAGGCAGACAGCGTCGCCTTATTGAGAATAATATATCCACTTCTTCATCGGAGCGGAGTGTGGGCCCACAGCTGGGAAACAGCCTCGAATATGATTCCCCTGTTTTAGTGCACTTTTGTCAGGATCAAATGGGATTGGGTGTACATTTGAATTTGAAAATGTATTTTTCTATACTATCTTAAATCAGGTTAGGATTTCTTCTCTGACATTCCATCAAAAGAATTAGATTCTACCACTGTGTATACAAAATGTTTTTAAATTACCTTTTTGAAAGCATACTGTCCATTGTGGTAGAGTTATGATTCCTGATGTATTTGAATGTATTTTTAAAAAGAAAAAAAGGTTCCTGGGCCATTCAGCTTGTGTTTGTGCTTTACTTAACTGTATATACAGCTCTGGAAAAAATTAAGAGACCACTGCAAAATTATCAGTTTTTGCTATTTATAGGTATATGTTTGAGTAAAATTAACATTTTTGTTTTATTCTATAAACTACTGACAACATAACTCCCAAATTCCAAATACAAATATTTTCATTTAGGGTGACTTTATGCCATTCCTGGTGCAAGAATTCAAGCAGCTCAGCTTTGTTTGACGGCTTGTGGCCATCCATCTTCCTCTTGATCACATTCCAGAAGTTTTCAATCGGGTTCAGGTCTGGAGATTGGGCTGGCCATGACAAGGTCTTGATCTGGTGGTCCTTCATCCACACCTTGATCGACCTAGCTGTGTGGCATGGAGCATTGTCCTGCTGGAAAAAACAATCCTCAGAGTTTG
>VUQI01039252.1:0-23253 GCA_015106735.1 Paratilapia polleni | reverse complement strand
ACGCCAAGATGCATGAAAGCTGTGATTGCAAATCAGGGTTATTCCACCAAATATTGATTTCTGAACACTTCCTAAGTTAAAACATTAGTAATGTGTTGTTTAAAAATGAATATGAACTTGTTTTTTTTGCATTATTTGTTTTCTGTCTGTCAGCTGGTACAGATTTCTTCTGACATCTGGCAATATTACAAAGTTCTTGCCCAAAAGTTGCTGAATTACGCCATAGACACACTTAATTACTAAACTAGAATCATATCAGACCCGATTGTCAACCCATTACAACATATAAATGTACAAGTTGGTGCATAAAATTTGTGGGAAGCTCAAAATTGTGAGGATTCTGACAAGCTTGAAAGTCAATATTTGGTATACCTGATAATTTTGGAGTGGTCTCTTAATTTTTTCCAGAGCTGTATATCTGATTACTGTCTCAGCAGGTGTGATCACTTCCAGTGATTACAACCTTCCAGCTCAAATCAGACCTATAGAGGGCGCTACATTATTCTTGTGGGCAGTGATAGTAGAGACATTACATAAGGAGGAGACGGAGCACTAAAAGAACCCTGAATTGAAATCTGAGAGAATCCTGTAACTGCAGAGTGCTATTTTATTATTAACCTTCATTTAACCTGACAATGAAACTGCTGACATAAAAAATTTCTTCATCTCTTTCTGTGCCCACCCTCCATGCCCATATATAAACTAATAAATATAAAGTATAATGCATTTTCTGAAAGCATCACATCTTTTGTTCTTTATAAAAGTGTCTCATGCATTTGTTTTCTAATGGTCTTGCCGTGCTTTGTGGAAGTCATGGGCTTTAAACATACTTACAAAGTCAGTGAGTTCAGTTCTTTGTTGCTTGTCATCTTTTCTCTCCTGATCACCTGTGATTCACCTGTACACCATCAATAAAGGCAAAATACTCACAACATACTTTTAAAACACCTTTATCTCTTGAAGAAGACTTGTTAGCAGAAATTCTGAAAAGTGTATGAATGAAAAAAACTGTTGGGAGAGAAATTGGAAACTGGAATAAATACCTCAAATTATTTAGTTAGCTCACTCTAAAAAGAGGAGTGTCAAACATGGCCTGGGGGCCGAAACTGAGAGTCCAATCAGAAAGTGTTTTATTTTAATAGGTTATTAGGAAAAAGTTTCAGTTGTCTCTCTCACTTAGGTTCAAACTGTGCTTTATGTTGCCCACAGACTAAAATAAGTTTGACATCCCTCCTCTAAACGAATGAGCACGGTCTGCTTTTCTCTCCATAAGTGTGAGGGGTAGTTGTGCTGCTCCAGCATAACCACAAGATGGCGCAATATGACCACCTGGAGACTCTCATATAATTTGAGCTGTAACTTTAGCACAGCATTCTTTCAAACTGAGGAAAGTCTCTGAACAGATGCTGCTAACAAAAGCATAATGTTGTAAATGTGTGAGGGTGGAAGCTGAGGAGTCAATGAGGCATGCTCAGAACAGGATAACCTGTAAGACATGATTCAGGGTTAAATATCCCGAATCATGTGGCTGGCTATGTGTCATCAGGAATGCTGCATTCAGGTACCATCTGAAATACAGCTGAGTAGACGTAATTAGAAACTCTGCATGTTTAATCTGTCAGCTGGTGAATCTCAGGACTCATGATGCTGGGTTTTTGTCATCAATAACGATGCATTCAGGTGCCATACAGAAGAATTAATTTTTTTTATCTGGATCTGATAGCTACTAGAGTTCAAACTTCTAACCTCCACATTGTCACACAGGGTTCAGGCTATTAATTAAAAATGACTAAAATTACTAGCTACTAAAATTAAAAATGACTTTGTTTCAGGAAAACATTGTGTCCATTCCAGCTGCAGCACTTGATTGGAGTAATTTTGTTTGCAATAATAATTAAAGAAAGTTTAGTCAAATAAGTTTCATTTAAGCTGATCAATAGATTTTTACCTAGTGCAGCATTTTTTACAAAGGTTAAAGAAAGACATAGACATAAACTGCTCTTTCTGTGGATAATCTCTGGAAACTTGTTCCCATCTTTTTTGCTTTGGTAATTTTACATATGGGTTGTGAAAAGGTGTTATTCCTTTGGTTATTTATTTTTGGTAACATTTTCACTATTGTTGTTCTTTACAATAGAAATATTATACATATATAATATATACATATATTTCTATTACAATAGAAATATATTTGGTTGTCATGATAATTGTGACAAAGATCTTGCTGCATTTTATTTTATCAATCTAATACTACTCCTTGCCAAGTTCCACATTCCCAAATGTGAATTTACAAACAAAAGCCTCTCTTTCTTATTATGTGTCTATGGTTTCTTCTTCACATGTTATTATCCTGTCGCCTTTTTGTTGTTCTTTTCTGTTTGACACATCGTTTTTGTTTATATTGTTCTCGTTTCTTCTTTGTTACCTTCTGTCACCCACTGTTAAATAACTTGTTTGACGCGTTTTCAGATGTCCTATTTTTCCTCCGGACTTGAATCAGGCACCATCATGAGAGTCATGTGATGTCCTGTCATGTGGTGCAGTCACTTCCTACTGATTTGGTTCTGTGTAGAGACACTCTGCTGTATCATGTCGTCTTAGTGAGGCTCCACAGACGTTATCCGGCGCAGTAAACATGATATTTGGGTATAAATACGGCCGCTGTGCGCCTCTGAAGCTGGCTCTGTGGTTCGTGGTGTTTGTGGGCTGTGTGTTGGTCCGGTCCGGAGCGGCGGAGGACAGTAGTCCGTGGTATCAGGACCTCTGCAGGTAACAAAACACACACCTCCGGGACACAAACACTGTAGCTGCGGAAAGATTAAACAGCGTTAAAGGTGCAGCCGTTCATCCTCTCATGTACGCACATCATCTAATTAAACTGAATCGGGAAACATGTCTGCTAGTGCTTGTTTCCAGACATTTTTCACCTGCCATCTATCGACGTTTGGCATTTACCGCCTGCCAAAACCGCCTCACAAACAACCAACCGGCTTTTTCTCTCAATTATAAAACGTTTCAGTTACAAAATCAACTTTTAGGTTTGCGCTGCCTTCCAGCGTTAAGCCAGCTGAGTTCAAGTATAGCTTTCCTTTGGAAACAGTCTGGATAAGTTTGAATCAGCTAACGTGCAGATGAATCGGATTTTCTCTGAAACGCACTCACAATATCTCGATTCTAGTTAGTTTCCCTTCTTCAACGAGCAAAAAAAAGAAGTCGTCCAGCTAACTGTTAAAAGGTCACAAGAAACTTACAGTTACGAGTAGCTGATGCTAAACGCTAGCAGCGTTATATGCTATGTTTCTGAGAGGGCAGCGGTGTGACACGCTTTACATAAAGAAACCATTCAGAAGAGAATAACACTATGAATGTGGGAGGTGAAATAAAGTTAACTTTGTCCTCCTTTAACTGGAGCTGTGTCGCGGTAGCTGCTGTTCAAATATTGACTCAGCAATAAGGCACAACTGCTAAACCTGTAGGTTCAGACTGGCTTAATATCACTTCCTTGTTTTGGTAGCGTTAGCTTAAAGGAGGCTGGAATGAACACAAGTGGCTCACAATTAACTTCTGTCATGGTTGACTACAGCGGTTTCAGAGAATTCCCGAAATTTAAATTGTATACTTAGAGAGGGAAAAAAATGGGGTATTGGCTCCTAGTATATAGTCATAAATTTGCAATAATTTTTTAAATGTTAGTGGCAAATTTACATTAAAACAAAACCTTGATTATTTTCTGAGATTAAAGTCCTAAATTTAGAAGGGGGAAAAATTATGAAGTCAGACATTTGCTAAAAAATGTGTTGGTTTTTTAAATTAAATTCACAAAATTGCAAGAAAAAAACCTGATTATTCTCTGAAATTAAAGAAAAACTAGGACATTTTCTGAAATTAAAGTGAAAAAACAATTCAAAAAATGAAAGAGAGCTTGAATATCATTTAAAAGCAAAGTGGTAAATTTGGGGGGAAAAGAAACATCTTTAAGCCCAAACGGACTTTATTTGTCAAAGCCTCAAATTTATTCAAAGGAGAAGCAGTAAAAACTCATGTCTGATGAGCAGGAAGCATAAAATGCATCATTTCTACATGAAAAATGACTTATTTTCATTTCACTCATTATCAGAGTAGCTGCAGGTTAATTTTCTCTGACAGTTTCAACTCTACTTCTATAAACTGTGTGGTAACTTAAACTATGGAAAATGGTTTATCATATAGATTTATAAGTCGGTATGTTTGTGTTCTACATTTGCAGATTTATTTTATAGGAAAAACTTATAAGAAGAACATATTAGAGTTGTATTAGTACTGAGATGATGAATCTGAATTATTAAATACATTTTGTCATGTAATCATGTGATTTTGACAATCATTCTTTTTTTTGTGTAATAAAAAAGAAATTTATCTCTCACTAATGTAAGATAGATATATTATAGAGGGTGATAGCATGTGGTATGAAAGATTTCCTTGTGACAGTGGAGCTGAATCAGTCTGTTAGAGAAGGTGCTCTGCTGCCTGTCCAGTAAGTGGTGCAGAGGGTGGTCAGGGTTATCTATAATAGATAACAGTTTGTTCAGTGACCTCCTCTCCACCACAGCTTCAACAGTGTCCAGTTTGCAGCCAATCACAGAGCCAGCCTTCCTAATCACTTTATTCAGTCTGTTCAGCTCCGATGCTGCTCCCCCAGCAGACCAAAGCAAAGCACGCTGCACTCACCACAACAGACTGATAGAAAATCTCCAACATTTTGCTGCACACATTGAACAGTCTCAGCTTCTTTGGGAAGTAGAGTCTGCTCATCCCCTTCTTGTATTACAGCCTCTGTGTTGAACTTCCCGTTCAGCCCGTTGTCGATGTGGACAACGAGGTACTTATCCACCGCTACAGCATCCTGTCCCAGGATAGACACGGGTCGTGTAGCCGTCCTCTTCCTTCTGAACTCGAACACCAACTCTCTTGTCTTATTCGCATTCAGAAGCAGATGATTCCTCCCAGACCACTCCACCAAATCATCCACTAGTGCTCTGTACTTCTCCTGCTGCCCATCACTAATGCATCCAACCACTGCAGAATCATCAGAGTACTCCTGTTGGTAGCATGACCTGGAGTTGTACTGAAAGTCTGAGGTGTACAAGGTGAACAGGAATGGAGACAGCACAGTCCACTGTGGAGATCCTGTTCTGCACATCACCAAATCAGACGGAGCACTGCTCAGTTTCATGTACTGCAGCTTGTCTGTCAGGCAGTAATCTATGAGATGGTGGACGTGTTTACTGACATTTCCTGTAGCTTCTCTCTCAGTCACAGCAGCTGAACTGTGTTAAACACATTTGTGAAATCAAAGGTGATCCTCACCGTGCAGCCGTTACTGTCTGTTACGGCAGCATGTAGAAGATTGCATCATCCACTCCCAGATTTAGTTAGTTTAGGTAGTTGTTGTCTCAGACTGTTGTGTTATTGTAGGCAGTTTTGATCAGTTTTGTGGGGATGAGGCCTAATGTGGACCCAAATATATTTCCTGAATGTTTATTTACTGAGTGTCTTTTGTTCCTTGTCTTGCAGGTATAAATGGGAGGCTATAGACCAACATAATAAAGTGAGATACACACTGAAGCTCTGCAGCTCTTCACCGCAAACCAACTGTGGAGCCGACACTGCCATGTGTGCAAAAAACCTCAGCACCAAAGTAGAACAGTCTGTTGGTGAGTTTCCTCTCTCCCTGGTCCTTTCTGCAGGTTACTGTCCCCACCAGCCCGCCCACTGTTACCAGTTCTTGCTCTCACCCTAGACTTGATGGCCAAACCCGTCTCCCACAGTGCACAATACTGGTTCAGGGGTAAAAGTAATGCTCTGGCTTGTTTTTTCTTCTTTTTTTTTTTTTTTAAAGCCATTTACACAGTTTTAACCCTAGGATGCAGTAACTGTGTTCCTGGAAAAAGAGGGTCTTGTTTTGCTGTAGTTTTACCACACAGGGAGGTGAGAACTGACGTTAAAATTACAAATTCACTGAGCGATCCAAGCAGGCCTGCCTTATTGCATAGCAAGAGCAGCCAGTCATGAGGTCAGCTAACCAAGCTTTGGTTAACTGACCAAGCTTTGGTTAGCTGCAAGCATATTCCAAGCTAGCTGCCTGTGTCAAATGTTCTTCATAGATAACAGACTGATTACTCAGCTAAATTATTAACTTCTCCTTAATTTTGGTGGCGAATTGCACAAGCAACCACCTCACTCTCTTGGGATATTTTCATAACGTGATTTGATTGGCTGGTGCTTGAAAAGTTGAACTTTTCTCAGCTTTTCAGTCCAAACACTTCGAGGTAAGCCAAACAACGGGTTCACAATTAAGTTTGCCAACACATGACAACACACCATTCAAATTGAATGAGAGATGAGAGCACTGAAGACTGAAATGTGTACGTGAATCCTGTTTAGGAGACCAATAAAATGTTATAATTTCACTTACCAAAACTGAAGAACAGTCTTGGATAGGCTGTACTGCACAGCACGACATGCTCCAAAAATGCTCCAAAAGGTGTGGTGGAGACGGCCAATTAAGTGGCTGAGGTGAGGCCTAGGACAGCTGCTTTTGTCGGCACACCAGTCAGCTGGAGCAGCCAAACCGTTTTATGTTCAATGCCGTTAAGATGGGCATACAGCTTGATGGTTGTTGAGGAGATTTTTAAAACACACAAATGGCAAAAAGGGAGAAAAATGCTACACAAAATACACTTTTACCACCAGCAGTCTACTTCTTGAGTCAGACTATTCTCACTCTAACTGGCTGAGACAGACAGACGCCCACCGTGAGTCTGGTTTTGTTTGGGATTCTTTCTGTAATACTATAAAGTGCCCTGAGATGTCTTATCTCATTATTTAGTGCTATACAAACAGAACTGAATTGATGTCAGGAGGCAGCATCCTGATATTGATTAATTTGCCTGTGTGCTGATAGTAATAATAAAAAAGAGGCTTTAAGGACAGGATTTTACACCATAAAAATGGTTTTATTTGTGTGAGAAATTCAATAGGCAGGCTCTGCTGTTTTCACAGTAGTACTATATAAGGGTTATCATGTTGAGAGCACCTTTCCCTGTATTAAGAGATGTCAAATATGAGGCCTGTGATCCTACGATTATGTAAGAGAGCGTGCTTGTACCAAAGAGTTAAAGGGAATGGCTTCACCTTTTTCCTGCTACTTCGAGAGTTGTTTTTTTATGTGACTGTCTTAACCAGAGGCTACTTCACTCCTCTTGTTTTGTTGTTTGGGCTTTGGCTATGGACTTGTTCTTTAATAAATGACAGGTTACCCCTGAGTGTCACTCTTTGCTAGCTGGTGTCTGGGACACTTTCCAAGATCTTTTTACTAGTTTAGTGTGCTGTCCTTTCTGTACTTTGATCATCCTTTCAGTTGTCTCCCGTAGCACCTCTATACACCTGCAGATTTCAGCGTTAAAAACAATTTTGCAAAAGACGTTGCCTCCGTCTCCACCAGAAAACAAACTCTTTTGAATTTGTTTTGCTGGGGAGAAAGAACATTATCCTGCTCTGTTAAAAACCTGACTGGTGCATGTTTTTGTGTAGCACGGTCTGTGTTAGCAGGCATACTGTTAGCCGTGTCCCTTGTGTCTTATGACAATCACACAGCAGAGTGTTTCACAGGTCATTGATGGCACTGCAGGAAAAAAAAAAACCTCTACATGTGATTTGTCTCTGAATGAAGCATAAAACTGACTTTGTTTTGAACTGCTTAAAGGTAAATGTGTTGTGGCTTAGGTGGTATAAAGTATGTCTTCTGTGTAGGACAAAGAACGGATTCTTGGTGATACCTGTCCATAATCTTCATATAACATACGTGTATGCAGGGTGCACACTGTGAAAAATTCAAAAGGGAGGAGGGTGTTTTTGAAACATTTTTATTCATGCAAAATAATTCAGGAACCACAGTGGACCTACAGACTTAAACCTGTTACTGTAGTTATTTATTGTTGCTGTCATTATAATGTTTATAGCAGCCCTTCCCAAACTTCTCAGACTGCAGTGACCCATTTCAAATTGTCAAAAAAACTTCTGTGGTCCACACAAACTTTTATTCACAGGTGTGATCATCACACAGGCCTAGAGATCAGTCGGCAACCCCCTGGCAACCACCAGTCACTAGGGAAAAATGTATATTCCCAAACTGGTTAGCAAGTGGTTGCTGGAGGTTGCTGGCAGTTGCTAGTTGAAATATTTCTTAAAGAGCTACACGGTGCTGCATTGAAAACCTTGCGATTGCTTTGGTTGTTAGCAGGTTGCTGCGTTCACCCGTAGTTTGCATGGAAGACTCGCCAGCTACTCGCTGCCTGGTAGTGAAACTGTGAAAAGTGCAACACAAACCAGAAAGTTGGACCATACGCCTTTAAAATAAAAGTTGCACTTTTTGAAATGTGTTGGCTGCAGCAGTAAGACACAACTTCTATTTTGTTTGCTTTTCAAGTTTCACCACTTCTCAGCGAGTATTTGACGAGTGTTTGCAGACATAAACACAAAGCGGTTTTTGGTACAGCATCTCTTTGTGACCGAGTTCACCTAGCGACAGCAAGCAACCTTCAGAAACCACTCGCCAACAGGCCCCGGCAACAGACATTTTTCCCTAGCGACCAGAGGTTGCCGACCAGTCTCTAGGCCCGTGTGATTGAGGCCTAAGATGAAGTATTTCCTCTTTTGAGTTTTCATTGATTCACTGTGATCTTCTAATGACTTGCTTGTTGAGGTCGACTCTTTATTTTCTTTCCTGCTAATGGCGAGATATAAGATGAATTCAGGGTCAAAAGTGGGTCAGAAAATGAAGAAATGGGTGCCATTTTTAAATCCCATGATTCTTTTTCATTTGTTCTTTCATTTTTAAATATAAACTTTTAATGGTAATTAAAACTGAAATGGTAAAGTTAATCACAAAATTGAAAAGTGTATTTCTTTCTGATAATGTCTCGTGATCCACCTGCAGTACATTCACGGCCTGCACCCAGGAATAACCAAGTTACAGATTCATTATGAGCTCAACTAAACAAGTTTTGAACTTAAATATAAACACTGCATTTGCAAGAATATTTTTATCCCTTTAAAAATTACATTTAAATAAAAAAAAGTCCTTTCTTCCTAGATCAATTACATCTGTGTCTACAATCAAAAACCGACCCAAAACCTTTTTATTCTCACAGACAGTCAGTAGCTGTGTCTCGCGTGTGTGTGTCTGTGTTAACTTGTGGTTTACTTCTTTATCAAGTTTTATTTTGTTGTTTTTATTGCCTTAGGGACACAGAGGATGCTGTCAAACACAACAGTGCAAAAGGTTAAATACTATTTACATATTAAAATGCCAGACTTAAAACAAAAACAGATAACTGTCTCATAAGGGATACTGATGATACTGAATACTGCATTTTTTGGCATTTTTGCTCAAATTGTATCAGAAATAATAAATTCAGTTCATTAAATGATCAGTTGATCATTTAATGATTACAGCGTTAATGCAGAGCTCCTTTTTGATGGCAGTCCTTGTGTATGTATGTCACAATTTTCAGGAGAAATGGGAATTTGTAATAATTTTGCGATCGTCTTTGGTTTGGAAGATAGAACATCACGTCTGTCCTCATATATAACATCATATGTACTTCTGTCTACGAAGATGAAACGTGACAACATTACTGTTGTTTTTCTGGTGGTTGCTGTTCTTGTTGGTGACAACAGGGGGTTTCAGTGCTAATTGTCTTTCAGGGCTTCATCGGAGATTTGATCTCTGTGCTGATGAGGCTCAATCTGCTGCTGCTGCTGCTGTGTTTCAGCAACATCTACAAACAGTATCTGTCTTTAAAGGCCTGTTAAGGCTCAGCGTCTTTATTCATTGTCCCTCAAATTCTTTGATAACATCAGACTCTTATCATCTTCCTGTAATTCAGCCAAGTCAGTGGCTCTCAAATGTTTTCTTTCATGGCCTCTGGTTGGAAACAAAGAAAAAGGTTTGTACCTTAGGACCTGCAAACTTAATAAAATTAGATAGGATTGGTGAAATCAAGTCAATAAGTGAAAATAAAGATAATTGTTAGGTGCAGTCAGTTAAAAAAATAAAAATAAAATTATGTTATTACCCAAAAAGCTAGTTTTAGCAGTAGTAACCACTGCTGATTTGAACTGCTGTCCTTGGCCAGTACACTCTTTCAAATTTTGTTTTACCCTCCACAAGCATACTGTCCTGGTTAAATAAAGGTTACATAAAAAAGAGAAAATATGCAGCACTTTTAGAGATAATGAAAGCAACTGTTAGTCAGAGCAAACAAAAACACCACAGCCTGCCTGAAACTTAAACAACGTTCAGGTTATCTTCACTTCATGTTTGACAAGTATCACTTGTTTCCTCGTTAAAAATCTTCCATTTTAAATGCTGTTTATGCCATTTGAATGAGCCTTGCTAACTTGCCTTATTACCATGAATGCTCCCTTTCTTGTGTATTGTTCCCACATCAGTCAGATTCATTCAGCTTTGGTTCTGCTCCACATTTTTTCCTCCCCAGGGGAGAAAGCAGCCCAAAGCATTGGGCCTCCTGGGAGGGAGAGAGCACCCCACTGTTTAGAAACCACTAATTAAAGGTTTGTTTAGACCAGGGGACCAATGTACTGCTTCCATTATTGTTCATTAACAAACACATTCATGTTGCATTTCCTTCATTAATGAGAAAAGACTCTGAAAAATTAATTAACACATGGGTAGTCACTTATTTGTCATCAGATCTGCATTTATTATTTAACTGAAAACCCTTATTTCCACACTGATTAAAACCAGCTCCAGAAATTAAATAAGATCATATGTCACATGTTACATGTCTGTTGCTATTGTGGCCTAAATTATGACACAAGCTCACTGTGATTATTTGAGGATATTTCTCAACTTCAGTTACGTCATCGTCTTTGATTTCGTCCGAGACCTTTCTGGCTGCCAGACAGATTTATTTCAGTTCCGCAACAACAACTTGTCCTGCAGTCTGAGGGCACGACCTTTCCCTGCTGATGAATTGGTGTTTGGTAGCACTCAGTCAGAGAGTGGTGTCCGCCTCAGATTCCTGACTGTGTTGGTGGGCTGAATTTCCATCTTATTTCATTAGGATGTCTTCATTAGGCTTTAGTTGTTTTTCTTATAAGGAAGATCCCGTGTGTAAAGTGAAAAAAGAGAAACGTGGAAAACAAGACGTGGTAGTCACATGAGTTGGAGTTTAATCACAGTAGCTGACTTATCACATGACCCAGGAACACATCATCAGGCAATAATGCTCACCAACACAAATAGACATGAGTCACTCTCCCTCTCTCACACTCTGTACTGCCTGCCTGAGCCTTTATCCATGCTGTCTAGTCAGCTGTGCTCAGAAACAACACACTGTTCACTCACACTCTTTGACATTCATGTCTCCTGTGCTGCCTCAAATCAAAATCTTTGGAGCAATGAATGCTCACTTCCCTGTAGCAGAGAAAAGTGGCTCTTAGGCTGGTCACCTTTCTCATGAGATCAGGGTTTTGGCTTTTACGTTTGTGTTTGCAAGGCTCTCACCTTCCTGAATTTCATGAAACTTTCTGAAGAGGAGGAGCATGGGCAAAGGAAAAAATCCATTAAAGTTTGATTTGAATTTGGATCAGTTTCTTTAAAACTGTGAGATAGGGCATTGGCTTTGGTAGAGGCTGTATTCTACTGCTGTTCTAGTTAGTCTGTTAGTTAGCCTTTTTTTTTTAAATCCATAATTTTGTCTTTAAAATATACCTATTATGTTTTCCTTATATTCTGTCATATACTATATGTACTGGTACAATGGTGGTTGCTCATGTTAAACATTTCCAAAGTTTTGAATAATAAGGTCAACTATATGTACAAGTAGCACTACTGAGCCAAAAGCTCAGGCCTCAGACTGACCTGAACACTCAGTTTCTGGCAGTTTGTTTTTTTTTTTTTTACTCTTGAGTCTATATGACGTCAGTAAGAGGGGATATCTCTAATATGGTCATCCCATACACAGAAGCCCCTCCCACCTGCTGTTCAAACCTTCCGGTTATGAGGCCCAGCCAATCAGAAGAAAGTGGCTTAAAGCGAGCATGCTGGCGTACTGCACTTGAAAAAGTTAGAATTACTTTACAATATAAAAGGTTCCAAGTTGAATTTTAGATAAAGATCAACAATGGCATAAAAATACTGTTGTTTGCTCTTCCTGAAAAAAATCTTGCTAATTCAACTTAGTTTCACTTCATTTCCCTTGGTCATCCATGCCCTACCTGCATTGGCTCCATGCCCATCTGGTGATAGTTTGAGAACCCCTGCCTAAATGGAAAGGAGCTAAAACATCTTGTTTCAGACAGAGGATGAACAGAGGGGCTGTATGAAGGCTCAGTAAAGGATAAATAGGTATTATTTTGAACTTTGAATCATGCAAAGCTACTTTAGTAGAATATAAATTATGAAACTTAACTTTTTTTGTCTATCTAACAGTCTTAAAAGTCATAATCCAAAAGATGGTCAGTTTGTCACCACATAAATCAAATTGAAGCATAACAGTTTAAAGCTGAAGTTAGGGAGCATTTATTACTTTCCCCACTTTAATGGTTGCTGATTAATCAGTTAATCAAGGATTTCACTTCTAAAATCATGTAGTAATTTCTTTTTAAGGTGACTGCTCAACAAGATATCCAGGGTTTGGTAGAACAGCCTTTACCTACTTTGTGCTCTGGTTATGAGATAACCTTCAGAACTCATTAAGCTGTAGTTTGCTGTGCAGGTTATGCCAGTGCCTCTTTAAAGAAAGTTTAAAGCTTTGATTTTAAAAAAGATTGAATTTGCAATTACTGAGCTAGATTTAGTGTGAAACCTGTAGTCCCTTGTTCATTTTACTGTTATTCCTTTTCTGCTTTTATGCTCAATTTTATCATTTGTGTAACCTTGTTATGGTGCTCTGTTTCCCAGCTCTCCCTTTTAAAATAAAGACCTCCATTTTATATCATTAGTACATTTAAAACATACTTGGAACCTGTTACTTTAATTATAGTAGTTTTTTGTAATGATACTTTTTACATAAGTAAAGAATTGAACACATGATCTGAATACTTATTTCACATTTTAAAAGTCAGAAAAAGTTGCTGAATTTGTTGCTTTTCAAAATATGTGCATATAAACAACCTTACAGTTTGCTTGTAATCAAATGAACATTTGAGCTTATCTTATACAAATACATTTCTGTTAAACCCATCATACATTTCTGCATGATGGTTGTTCCACTTTGTTGCTTCTTATCTGTGTTACTGCAAGCAGTTAAAAAAATTTCAGATAAAAACTGTAACTGAATATTACAGAGACATGAGCAGCGTTTCAGCTGACTAGTTTGAAGACAATGACAGCTCTGCCTGCAGTAGTTTTTGGTGTTAGTAGGTCACACTGTTCAGTTACATTCGTTTATCGTGCTCTTGTGATAGCAGTCTGTCATTATCAGAGAGTCCAGAGAGTGTACTTACATAAACACAAGTCACATCTAATGAAAGCTTCTTTTATTTTTGACTTAAATCAATAAAAAAATGGTAAAAAGTAATATGGTTTTTAGTATAGTTTAATTTTAAGGAGATTAAATATAAAAGCCCGAGGACTAGAATGAGATGGTTCTGCTCAATTATGGCAAGAAACATAATCGGTTGTTTTGGTAGATTTTGTGATCACGGTTATTGAACACAATTACTCACAGACTTTGGAAAATGAATAGATTTATTAAACTTTATAAAACATAAAAAAAAAATAATAAACTTGTTTTATTAATTGAATGGATTTCAATTGAACCTAAATTGTAATTTAACAGATTTAGCAAAAAAAAAAAACAAGTGTGAACAAACTAAACCTGCCACAGCCTGATGGGGAGTGAATCTAGAATTTTATGGAGGAGCAAAAGTGAAGGAAACAGAAGTCCTGAAAAGCAAAATGAGGCACAATCGTTTCATCATTTTAATTGTTTTATCTTGTTTATCTTGTTTTAGTAGTCAGTGGAAGCCAGAAATGTATTTGAAATTAAAATGATAAAAATTCTAAAATTCTAAAATTAGATTGATTGCACTGCCCTAGAATGAAGTAATCGATTAAACACATAGACACAGATACACAGGTCATTACAAAGGGGATTGCAGTGCATCACTGAGGTCTGTTTGATCCAGCTTTGTTGATGCTACAGTGCACATTTCAGCTTGTAACACATTATTCTCCTAGCTGCTCATCTGGCTGACCTGCTGTGAGTTTATTTAACTGGCTGAATCTTAAATCGAGTCAGATCCTTAACATGCACAAGATTTCCCACTGCTGCAAGTTTTCTTTTTTTGTAAAGCTTTGAAATGATTAATGACAGGGTACTGACACTAGGGCCAAAATAGTAAGGTACAGAGCCTGTCTGGTGTTTGAAAACAAGATGCAGAGTTTACATTGACCTGTTGTGTCAGTGGATGCTGGAGGGTTACAACATTATTCTGCCAAACTGTCTCAATGACTTATTGGGATGAATAGCCTGAGAATGATAGCCTCTATGTGTGTTGGACCAACTGAACAATCTTCATCATACCTCTGTTAGATAAATGTTTTCATGTTGGTAAGCCCACGATCTTTATGTGGCTCCACAGTAATTTTTGCATGATTGCGTGTGAGTGGTTAAGTATCTGGATCTTTTTTTGGCTCAAAATGGACCTTCTGGGGATCACGGCGCACACAGACATGATTTTTAGTTAAAGCATTTCGTTAAAAAGAGTCTGCATTGCTGTACCTCACAGAAGTCTGTAAAGGCAAGCTAATTATCTAAAATATTTAGATTCAATTAAATTTATCACCACTCAGTCTTATAGAATAGTCTGCCTTCCCTTTTGTATTGTAACGTATTAGTAATCCTAATATAATTCAGTGGTAATTAGTTTTAGTCATTATTGTGAACATATTTAACATGTTACATTCATGTTATTATTTTGTATTGACTGTGTTTTCTTTGTCTCAAATGTCCAGGTGAGTTTTCCCTGCAGAGGCTCTCCGGCACCGTGCTGGATTTCAACAGCACACAAATATGTCCTGGAAGCAACAACAGCATTCAGACCAGCATCAGCTTTCAGTGTGGAAAAACCATGGTAAGACTCACAATCAGTAACATACACCAAATGTTTGTAGTCAGATGATTAATGTTTTTCCAACAGCTGCATTTATGGGAATGCATAGCAAATATTGAACTAACTGTTCGCTGTTCTGTATGAATTTCTTTTGTTATCTGCTGACACCTGGTCTGTGCTGACAGTGTTGTGCAGCAGCTGCACTTGTGTGTCAGTCTCTTTTTCAACCACTGCTGTGCTGCTGTGAACTTAGATGTTTTTGATATAGTTTACGGTCTAATATATTGTGTGTTATATACGTATATTTAAAAAAAAAAAAAAAAGCAAAAAACAGCGTGATGTACTAGACGAGTTCAGTATAATAAATCTTACTTGCATGCATGAATCATAGATGTAGCCACCCATTAGCATGTGGACTACCATTTCGTAGCCTTGGCTTTTTTAACCTTTATATAACTGTGAAGTGAAACTCTTGAGATGAAGAATCTCTTTTGCAAGAGTGTCCTGGGCCGAGATAGGCATGGTTGTCAATGGTGGGAGAAACCTGAGCCCCCAGAGTGTGGAAAGCTCCAGAATGGCCCATGCGTTGTTTTGAACCCAGTACCTTTTGCTATGACAGAACATTGCTAACCACTGAGCCACCGTGGCACATGTTGCTTTTATGGAGCAAGAATTCACCTTATTTGGTGAAGTGGAGTATTAAGTTATCAGCTAATGCTATCTTGGTTTGCATAGACTGTATGGCTGCATCGCACAGAGACGGATACCTGCTAATTAGTGCAGGCCCCAGAGATTGCTTCTCGGCACAGGGAATGCACAAATGATGTGCAAGGCATCACAGGAAGTAGAACATTTGCCTGATTCTGTCATTTCATTTCATTGTTACTAAATGCAAGTTTTGACTGTTGGCACAGTGAGAGGGAAGCATCTGTTTTGGAAGAGCTTTCAGTTTTCACTGTGGTTTTCCTGGAATCCTGCTCAACTATTCAAACAGACTCTATGAGTATCTTAAGTTTGTAGCAGGAAGATAAGTTAAATTCAATCCAAAATGGAATTAAAGATAATTACTTTTTTATTCTAAGATTAAGATGTACCCAAGATCACGTTTATTGTGTGTTATCAGTAATACTTTCAGTAGCGGTGCTTTGTTGTTTCATCAGATATTTGTATTCTCTACGTTATGACTTGCAAAAAGGAAAAAAAACCCTGAAGAGACACTAAGCTAATCTCTTGGAAGTGAAACAAATATTTGAAAACCTCTTGGAGGTTTTCATAGTCTCTTTCACTAAAGCTAAACATAACAACAACAAGATGATGTTCATTGGATTCCCGCTCGCTCCATGTCAGTGAATCTGTGAATGGAAATAATGTAGAACACGGACAGACACTTCATAACATGTTGCTGCTCACTTCAGTGTGTGTCTGCGGTTTCGATGGGGTGGATGAGCGGTGGGCTGACATTAAGATAACATTTCCTGTCAAGGCACAAAGAGGAGTTTTCTGTTTCAGAAGAAAGATGATGATTTTCATTTCATGTCTGAACTGGAGAAATGAAAGTGGCTTCCCCAGATGTATTCAACAAGTTGCCTAATGCTGAAAAGAAGAAGTGATGACAGCAAAATGCAGATGATCTGTCATATTAATTTATCCCAGCAGAACTGTGCCTTGTTTAGTTATTATCAACACTTTCAGAGGTAAATTTGTTTCCTGCAATTGTGGTTCCTGCATAGATCACTTCACTGATAAGTTTCAGGGATCAGTTACCAAAGACATACTGTTACAAGCGTTTTTAATAAAGCTAAGAGCCTTAACATGTAGAATATTACTAAAAATATATAATTCTCAAATTTACTTTGATAGTGTAATACTTTAGATGAAGTTTACTCGTCCTCTTTTTAAATCTTTAAGACTTTAAGATCTAAATGGTAATATTATAGATGCTGTAGTTCTTTATTTTGACTATTACATTTAGGACAAATAAGAAAGGCTGTTGGGCCGGAAGTGAATCTTTGAAATGTTTATTATTAATCACTTCAGGAATTTTCTTGTAAACAAATTACATTCCCTTCACTGCTATTCACTCAATATAGTACGAGCTTTCTGAAGGTCTAGCAGATGTGTTGAATGCATTTCTTTCCCTGTAAAAAATATTAGTAAACCTGAAAAGTTTGTAACCTGAATTGTTTATATCCATGTTTATGTGCTTACAGACTACTTCTCTCCTGCCTTTGTTGGTACATTGCTTCTTTTCTGTTGCAGCTGCTTGAGAATCAGTGAAATAGTGTGAAATCTTTGTCAGGAATGCATATCTTGTTACCACAGGAATCATGCATGCAGACATGTCCTTTCAGTCCAGGGAGTACTAAGAAAAATCTGACACAAATCGCCCCTATTTCAAAGTTAGGTCTTTTTTTTTCTTTTTTTTTTGCTGTTTGCTGGTTTGACCCCCTGTAACAGAAAAAAAAATTAAAGGGTACCTATTATGCTTCTTTCCAAGAGCTACTAGAGTAGCTCTGTGTGATTTACTGCTCAAAATAATCCTCTTTCATCTTATACTCAGCCTTGTCCACTGTCTCAAACCATTTTAGTGCTCTTTCCCTTTCTTTGAACCAACCAACCAACCAAACAGGAGCTGTGTGGGGCTTCTGTGCTCACAGCCAAAGCTTTGTGCCTAAGAGGACCATATTAGGAATATCTGCTCTTAAATCATACAGAACTAAGAGTAGAAAAGACCAGGATTTTTTTTTTCCTTTAAGAACCAAAAAACTACAACCGTCAAATCAGCTCATGTGTCTTATTAGACTTTAGTTCCCATATATTTAAAAAAAAACAACAAAATAAAACAAAAAAAACAACTGTAAATAATCTAAAAATCAAGCTGTCAAATGTTGAATTAATGCTGTTTTACCTGTTGAGCTGATATCTGTGGCTATCAACGGTGGCTAAATGATTAATGGCTGTAATGTAAACTAGGATAAAAATGTTGCAAGTGGCAATAAACTCCCTGGTGTCTCTCTCACTGTTTGTCTGTCACCATGCTCTCTCCTCCTGTGTTCAGAACTGCACATATGCTGTTGTCTGTGCCACTGCACATTTAATGATTAATGTTTTAGGGAGTGGATAGTGCTAGATTAAATTTTAGCACCTCACCCTCCAGCTGCTCGGTCTAACACCTTTCCTGGTTGAAACTTTCTCTGAAACTGTTTAGAGCAGGGATTACTTGTAGATACACTGACTTCATCATTTGAAATTTTGGCTTATTTTAACATGAGAATACACAGTTGTTACAGGTTATATATGACATAAAGAAAGGTAAAGCATAATAGAACTAATAGGAGAAAAGGTTGCTGGTTTGACCCCCTGGAGCAGCTGCTAAAATGTGGGAGAATAACAGGAATGGAAGGGAAGAAAAGCATCTCCAAGTGTTGTTGAGAAGCACTCGAGCAAGCACTGAACCATCAACCACTCCAGAAGCAGCAGCAGACTGTGGTTGTGATGGGTAGAGATTCAGCACTTATTTAGAAGTTTACTTTTTTCTGGCAAAGTAAAATTGAAAAGAAGTCCTCCCCACAATGTGTAATAGCAACAAAACAATATGCTATATTCTGTGTTACAACGGGAACGATGACTTATTCGCTATGAAACGTTAAATTGTTGATGTCATGGACAATGATGTGCATTGTTCTTTAGGCATGTATTTGTCACCTGTGTCAACACGAAACTACCTTTCTTACTCATGTTCCTGTCTTTATTCTGCAGGGGACTCCAGAGTTTGTGGCTGTTTCTCAATGTGTGCATTACTTTGAGTGGAAGACCTACGCTGCTTGTAAGAAAGACAAATTCAAGCCACATAAAGAGGTATGTGGTGGAACACCTTGTGGGTGGCTGACTCACTAACCAGACTGTTTCGTTTGTGAAAAAGAAAAAAAAAAAAGAATGAAGTCTTCACTGTGATGAGATCCAATGAGCTGCAGAGGAAATGGAAAGCTATATAACCCTAACCCATCACTGCAATGATGTTTACAGCATTTATTGGTGCAGAAAAATGGTCACGTTAATGACAAATGACTAAATGACTAAAAAGGTTGATACATTTATGATCATATTTACTAAGTTGTGTATTTTCTATGAACTATAAACAGTTTTGTGCCTTTATGTTGTAGTTATTGAGAAAACTAATTAAAATTAGGGGTGTAACAATTGTGAAACTGAGATCCAAACTGCAACACAAACATCCACAATATTGTATGGCAATCCCATCTTCTCATATTATGATGGTGAAATAGAACCAAGGGAGTGGGAGGGCCAACAGGAAATTATTAGAAATAAATACAATGTAGAAAGCAGGTGTTTCTGTACAAAACCCTGAGTCTCCTCTTTGAATGCAACATTAACTGGTGTGTAAATATGTCTGTATTGCAGTGTTAATACAGCTCCTCTTTGTCCAGGTGCCCTGCTATGTATTTGACTCGGATGGTAAAAAGCATGACCTCAATCCTCTGATCAAATTGAACGATGGCTATCTGGTGGATGACGGTGATGACACCTTAGACTTCTACATCAACATCTGCCGCAGTCTCAGTGAGTACTTGAGAAAGAGTAGATGAAATGGATGATTGGATTCAATAATACTGAGCTTTTTTTGAGGGGTTGTACCATAGCATCCCAGCTGATTAAAAAAAAAAATAAATACATAAATGAATAAAAAAAAATAGCACTCAGTGTGCTTTCAAGCTCTTCTAGCTGGGTGTTTTCAAATGAGTGCCTAAAGTGAGGAGAGCTGTGGAATCAGTTCTCTGTAGGTATTGTTGCATTGTCTTCACACTGTCCTATGTATTGCCATTCACCTAATCAATTTCCTAATATGAAGAAATTTACCCATCTCATGTTCTCCTTCATCGTCTCTCAGACTTTCCAGAGAAACACTGTCCAGAAGGCTCTGCAGCCTGCCTCATCACCCGTGCGGGCCCCTACAACATGGGTTTTCCTACCCAGCAGCTAGAGCTGCTGTCCAGTGACAGGTAGCTTCTTCATGTTTGAGTACTTCCTGCTTAATGTAAGGGAGTCTGTCTACTTACATCTGTTAGAGTATGAGTAGAGAATTATTTGCTGCTTGTTTTTGGAGCTATCTTCTAGTCTGTTGCCTTAAGTTTAGAATTATTTGAAGTCTCCACTTCAAATAAGTTTGTTTATTTGAACTTTAAACTAAGAAAAGTTTAAGGCTGCAGTGCATGTGTGAAAATATCCTAAGATTATCAGAAGGACCAGAATGTGCTGATGTGTTAGAGTTGTGTTTTTGTTAAGTCTGTGTTGACTTAACCTTTGCTAAGTCTTAACAAAGGTTAAGTCAACACAGACGTGTGATGGACAGAAAACCTCAGTGTATCAAAATGAAAAAGCTAATGGTGAAAAGAAGAAATTTTCGAAGTTATTTTTCATGTATTTCTTGTTCCTTTTTCTCTCTAGCTTGAGGTTACAGTACTCTTTAAGTGACGACACTAATCCTCCAGAATTCTGTGGACCAAGCAAACCTGGCGTCAACATCACCTTCATATGTCCATCAAGCAGACATTCGGTAGGTTACACTGCAGCCTTCATGATGACTTGCTTGTTTCATCACTTGAAATTTATACATAATTTTTTAAAAATTTAATATGATTTTGTACTTTTACTTTACTTTTTTACTGAACTTTTTTATTCTACTTGCATACTTTCACAGGGCAGCACTCCTAAGATGATAGCCAAGTCGCACTGCCGTTACGAGGTGGAGTGGGTGACTGAATATGCTTGTCACAGAGACTATCTGGAGAGCCATAGCTGCAAACTGACCAGCGAACAGCATGACATCTCCATAGACCTAACTCCTCTCACTTTGACCTGTAAGTTTTTCTTCCTCCAAAGCAGGAATCTTAAACTGTCTCCCCAGTCTTTGAAAACCTCCACTAGTTTTGAACTTCATTTTTAAATTTAGTCTATTTGTGCAGTCTTTTATTTTTAAGTTATCACTTATTTTTATATATAAAAAAAGGATGATAGAGAGTTTTATTCTTTGCATAACAGCATGCTGAAGTGTTCCGTTCACCTGACATCATTTTTTAAACCTTAAACTGCAGCACCAATAGCTTCAAAAGAAGTAAAGACTTGATTATTTTTTTTGTACTTTAAACCTGCCGTTACTTTTTGTGCTATCCTGATGCAGTGGAAACAGTTTAGAAACATAAAGCTAATCTATTGTTATCTTTAATTGTTAAGTTAGCCCAAAAATAAGGTTTTTAAAAATCTTTTTTTTTCATACTTCTACACTATATTTTCTGTTGCACAGTTCTCCAATAGATTCAGGATTCTTTGAGCACCATGTCTCTCTTATAAAGTCTCTTTTTTATTGTTTTTCTGTTTCTTGGTTCCTGTTTGGTCAACCAGCCCCTGAAGGAAATACCTTTAGCTGCTAACTGTTCAACTATGTTCACTAGCTACTGTACTTGCTAACTGTGTCTATCTGCCATTTGATCCTGAGCTGGAAGTATACAGTCACTGTAGTACAGGCTTGTCTGCTGCAGCCAAAAAATGGTACTGTCCATGAACTAGAACAGTTACGTTGCACTTGAAGAGCTTAAAAAGTAGCTAAAAGCCACTACAAAACTTTGTAAAGCCATGAGGTGCCATGGATTCAGCTGATAATTCGCTCTAAGTTCACTTCACTTTGTCACAGTGTATTAACATTGCCATTTGATGCATCTTTATTATAAAAAATATTGAGTAGAGTTGCTTTAATGTGACTTCTGAAGGAATACAATCTCAGCTGATTTCATGTTAGTAAACTTGATGAGTTATTAGGTTTACAAACGCTGTCATGTGACAAATACATCCTCATTCCTCAAACTGGTTCTTACAATTGCAAAACTACACTTTGTTCCCTTTAAAGACACAGAGAGAGCAAGCTGGAAACCATAGCTGCTGAAGTACTGCGAGATAAAACTATGAAGAAAACTACCAAAAGTGTACTTTGCAGAAAAACAAGCAATGTTTAAGCTTTATTTTACTTTAGTTACACAAAATATTTAACCTGCAAATATTATTGGCTCATGCTGCTGCCATTTAACTTTATGACTAAACAGTTTACGAGCTTCCTGGTTTTGTCCACTCATTGTTAGAAATATACTTTTTTTTCCACTTACTGCCACAGTCCATCCAAAGTCTGTGGGTCATGATGTAGGCCACAGTTTACTGTGCAAGTTCAGTCTCTGATTGTCTACAAGGTGTTGTACATAGGATGATTTCAAGTGAGGAATTGAAGTAAAAGATAAACAGCTGTCACATGTTTTTCTTTTGTTGTCTGCTTGTTGTTGGTACCTGCTTCATTTATTTTTTTTGGTGTCTAGCTCTTTAAAGTAAGAAACTGCTCATTTCAAATTCAGAGCTGATGACCATCAGTGATTTTTGCCCCTATTGTTTGTTTGTTTATGAATTAGATTTAAAAAAAAAAAAAAAAACAGCACAAATTCAGTTATATTTGGATGGAGCCATCAGCCAGGAAGCTTGGTAAATAGACTATACTTTTAGCCTAATGGAAAAAAGGGGGAGAAACTTTAGATGCTTACATATTCTCCAACATTAGGGTCAAAGGAGCCCACGTCACACCCTGAGTCTCGACTGCCCCTCAGAGCAAGGGCACAACAAACTGGGATACTACAAGCCAGGATTTTCCAACAGTTAGAGAAAAAAAATCCACGTATCAGCAGCTTTAAAGTTCACAAATTATCATGTTATCATGTATCACGTTTTTGGTTGCACACAGATTAAGTAACAACTTCCACAGGTCAGTAAGGGAGAAGCTGCTTGTCTGATTTCTTACACTGAGGGAAGCTGCTTCCAGGCTTAGCTAAGCTAACCATCTCTTAGCTGTATATTGATTAATGTGTGTGTGTGTATATATATATATATATATATATATATATATATGTATATGTGTGTATGTATATGTGTGTATGTATATGTGTGTATGTATATATGTATATGTGTATATGTATATATGTATATGTGTATATGTATATATGTATATGTGTATATGTGTGTATGTGTATGTATATGTGTGTATGTATGTGTGTATGTATATGTGTGTATGTATAT
>VUQI01039251.1:5900-21739 GCA_015106735.1 Paratilapia polleni | reverse complement strand
TTTGAATGAGGTGATGGTCATCCTGGTCAGTGGAGAGTCGTTTTCAGCCTCTGCCAGACTGTAGCTTTGTTGTACCCAGTGTCTGCTGCTTGACCTTGTTCTTATGAACCGCCGTCTTAGAAATTTGAAGGATGGAAGCAACCCGACACTCACTGTATCCCTCTGCCAGTAAAGCCAGAATTGAACCCTTCTTTTCCTCACACAGAACTTTTCTTTTCATTTGGCATGGTCAATAGTTAATTTTTTATTCCAGTTACTTTTGATGTACTACTAGCACTGTTTTTGCCATCCAGTTGGTCCTATTGCAAGAGGATAGTGATGACCACAGCAATGGTTTTTATACTTTTCCTCATTAAATAAGATTTGCTTCAGGTGATCACCTCATCAGTATCTTATTAGGTAGAAACAGGTGTGCTTGTGTTGGAATTCAAGAGACACTGGAATGGAATGACTGTCATATATGTAGAGATGCTGATTTCTGAAAAATTTGCAGTGGTCTCTTAATTTTTTTCCAGAGCTGCATGTATGTCACTTTTCATTGATTTTTGCTCTTATAGAATTGTATACTCCTACTCTTCTACTTGCTTCTTTATCAATTTTGTATTATCTTTCATTTTTATTTTCTTGGCTGTTGTTTATTCTGTATTAGACTCTGTTACCTTACAGCTGTTATATTATGCTTTTAATTAGGCTGTAGTTCAAAAGCTCATTAAAAGAATTAATTTCAATAGTAGTTTTGCTCATGCCTTTATTTTGTTGTTCTGTTGCTCTTTTTTTGCCATCTCTCCATTCTTGTTTTTGCTGCCTTTCTGATATTACCTTTAGTATGAATCATCTCAGTAAATTCTTTATATCTCTCTAACAGAAGCTCTTGCTCCTCTAGAGTGAAATTTTGTGCCCTCTCATTGGTCACTCCACCAATCAGAGTTACTAATCAAGGTTTGCATTATTGATATGTTTCCCCTAGCCAATGACTGTCATAGTGTATGGATGGCTGAATCCAGCTTGGATAGTCTAATTCTCTTCTAATTCTTTGAAGAACAGAACAAGTAGGATTAGCGTATCCAGAATCAACTGGTCTTGGATCTACCTTAGATATTTTAGGCAACATATGGAGAACAGGCCTCTGGCTGCCTGCTCATGTCCACTTGCTCTACAAGAAAGAAAAGTGTTTGTGTGTATGTACTTTTACTAGCTGGTGAATTGGACTTTGATTTTTCAGAGAATGAGCTCCAACTCATCTATTGACCTCTGGTATGTGTGATAAGGCTGAATAAACAAAAGCATGCCTTCTCTCAGATAAGCAGTCCATGTCATATTCTCCCTCCCTGTCTGCCTTTCTTTCCATTTACCCACCCCAGGCAGTTCATACCATTAATTGTTACCCTTTGAGTGCCTGCACAGGACAGTGAATATAGTGAATCAAACCACTGATGTGTATAATAATGTTGCCTAGTTGTGATCTTTCTCTGCTGCAGTACAAGTATCCTGGACGAAGGGTCCCCAGTCTGTCTTTAGATGTGAGTCAGTGGCAGCCCCGGAGAGCCCATTAGCACCCCATGGGCAGTCATGAGATGCACTGCTGGCAGCCATAGGAGTCTAGAGTGTAATTTCTGAGGAGAGATAATCTTGGTGTGTTTGTCTGGAACATGTTTAGTATTGATTTGTGTGTGTGCGGGAGTCCCTTAGAGCAAAAAAATGCTCTTAGCAAGATAAAATTTGTATCTAATTTTAATGTAATTTGAATCTACTTTTCCACCAAATATTAAAAATAGTCATTTCATAATACTTAAACTGTTGTATTTCAGTGCAGCCGGATTTTATGCTGTGGTGCATTTACATTTTTTGTCTTTTGGAATTATTGTGAAATTTGATCTACTATAACCAGGACTCATTACCAAGCTGTTGCTCTTTAGAAAAACAGTCTTTGACCACTACATTATCTGATATAAAAGTATATTCTATCAGCTGTCTCCGTTAATTTGAGGATGTGAAACACAGACAATTGTTCAACCCTGCTAACCCCAAATCCACATTTTATCAATTTGGAAGGACTATTAGCATTATTAGCATTATTAGCATTGTTAGCATAAGTACCTTGATGGATTGTCCCATTATGTCACAGTCCACATAAATCCCCCAGACAGCTAAAATCTCCTCCAACATCACATCATCACCACTCAGTTAACACTGTTTTAGTGTGTCTGACTGAGCTCAAGTCACATTGAGTCCCATCCAGATAAAGCCCTCTCTCCTACCCTTAAAGCAACATCAGGTTATGTAATTGGGCCATCGGTGGACTTGTCAAGGCAGATTAGAGGACTCAGCAGCTATTTCTGAACCACTGGCTTGGATTGTTTATCACAGCAGTGCAAATGGTGAAACGTGACAGAACAGCGGAAATTAGAAATCTGAGAGGAGCACAGACTGATTAGGAAAGGAGCTGTTCGAGTGTAGTGTAAGAAAGGAAGTCATTAGTTATGGCATACCTGTTGGTTCAAAACAAGTTTGGAAATTTTTTATTGAAGAAAAAGACACTCGACTCAAAACGTCTCTAAATCTGGTTTAGGTGTTCCCAGTCCAGAGTAAGGCTGCTCAATTATAGCAAAAATAATAACTCAGAATATTGTGGTTAGTATTGTAATCACTAAGTTGGCAAACATCATGCAGTTATTGAATTTTGTTTTTTTTGTTTTTTTTACAGAGGATCTTCTTCAACTTTAAACAGAGTTCAAATGAACAGCAAATAAATAAATGGGAAAAAGTGGGGGGTGGTGAATACAGGGTCATCCAGTAGGGAGTTAGACCCGGACTAGTGGGTATTATTTGGTAAAGCCTGTCTGGCAAGGGCAACTGCCAGTCCTGACCTGCCTCTTTTAGGCCCCAGTCACACAGGCCTAGAGACTGGTTGGCAACGGCCTAGCAACCACAAGTCACTAGGGAAAATGAGTATTCCCCGACCAGTTGCGAGTGGTTGCTGGCAGTCGTTTTGAAATCGATAGCTAAAGCCCCAGTCATGGCTGAGAGACCTGCGTGACCCCCTGGTAACCACTAGCCGCTAGGGAAAAATAGGTATTCCCTGACCGGTTGGTGGTTGGTTGCAGGAGGTTGTTTGCTGTTGCTAAGTGAAATTGGTTGCCAAAAGGTATAGGGTGGTGCACCAAAAACCTCTTTCCAATTGCTTTGGTCGCTAGCATATTGCATATTGATCACCCTTAGTTTGTATGGAAGACACTAACTACTAAGTTACTACTAAGTGGTAGTGAAATTGTGAAGAGTGCGATGTAAACCGGAAACAGGGACTGTTTGACTTCAAAGTAAAAGTTTTGCCTTTTGAAACATGTTGGTTTCAGTGGTAAGGCACAACTTTTACTTTGAAGGTACCTCCAACCTCCAGCAACTACTTGCCAGCTGGTCGGGAATTACACATTTTTCCTTAGCATCTAGAGTTTGTCAAGGGGTTGCCGACTGGTCTCTAGGCCTGTGTGACTGAGGCCTTGAGGAAGAAGCTTGAAGAAACTGAAGAAACAATGAGTGGGTTTGAGGTTTTAGGGAGGGATAAAACCACATTGCTGTAAAGAAGAGTGCTGGAAAAAACAGAGCTTTGTAGTGAAACTGTAACATAGGCAATCTAGATTTTGGGGCCAAGGTTGCTTCAAGGTCACTGCCTCGGTTATTTTAAAGGTGATAAACAAGACACTTTTACAGCTTCATATTGCCTCTGTTAGTAACTTAATGAGAGCAGTGGCAACAGGCCAGGCAGAGGGTTGAGGCAGGAGGGCACACGGGAAGATGGAACTGTGACACAAGACTGAGAATGTTTGTATGCCACTGAATCAAATGACACTGTGAAATGGGAGAGTAGTCACACACAGAGATGAACCCACTAACAGCTGACTTAGACTTCTCTGATGAATCTTTGTAGAGCCTACGATGTAACCTATGTAAGTGGCCGACATCAGTGCCAGCATTTATGATGTGCGTGGTGGATTATGTGTTAATTACCTTGTGGTCCTGTCCTGGTGTTTTACATGCAGTGCCAGCCCCGATAGAAACAAATAAAATGCTGGGCCTTTTTTCCCTCCTGGGTCCCCTGTCTTTGTTGTGGACTTTTTTTTTTGGGAGGCAAACATATTTATTCC
Source organism: Paratilapia polleni (assembly GCA_015106735.1). Lineage (NCBI taxonomy): Eukaryota > Metazoa > Chordata > Actinopteri > Cichliformes > Cichlidae > Paratilapia > Paratilapia polleni. The sequence goes on along the minus strand of VUQI01039251.1, from coordinate 17,597 downwards.
TCAAGTTTTTCCACTTCTTTGTGCATTCCCTCACATCCATTTAATCCATTCAATCTTCCTCCAGGAATTTGCTGACAATTGTGAGTCCTTACAGTAATGCTATGATTATTATTCCTTATACTGAAACGATGATCATTATTCTCTCACTGATAAATTAAAAAACTGTGCCAAAAAAGTATCCAGATTTGCATAGGAGGAATTGACGGTACAGAACAGGCCAATCGGAACAGTTGCGGGCTGCGTCAATGCAACGTGTAGTTACTTTTCTAGGGACGTGCATGTCAGGTTACGTGGTAGTATTTTAGAGGGGTTTGCGGTTGCAACATACCTGCGGTGTAGATTTAACACTCATGCATAAATCCCCAGTGAGGACTGTACCCTATGGAATGTTTTAGCTTGTTTTAGCTCATTGTTTTGGTTTTAGGGCGCGTACACACCAGCAGGAAGCTGCAGATAGAACAGACCCAGTTGGAGTCTAGTGAGCATAGTGGAGCGTTCAGCAGCTAAAGAGCCAGATATTTCCTTCAAGAGGTGGTGGATTGCAAAGATCAGCGTGAATATTATTACTATACTATACTATATACTACTATATACTTGTACTCTCTATGCCTACAATTAGATAACCCAGATGACATCGCTTTTACGTCTTCAAGATTATTTTCTAAGTCTTAAAAAACTTAGAATACGTTCACTCACAAATTCAGCTGTCTTGTCCTTTCTTGGGTTTTTTATTTAATTTTATTCTTCAGTCTTAGATTAAAATTGCTTCTTATAACCTGGTGCTATGCACAACATAGCAGTTGTTTTTTTTCTTGTTTTTGGTCTAAGCTGGCATCTGTGACATGGACAGCCGAAGATCATGCAGAATCCTGTGTGGACAGATGTTTTCAGTCATTTTTAAGAGGAGTTTCAACCAGATTGCATGTTTGCATGTGATGCACCACTGAGCTGCGTCCCTATGCTCCAGTGTAGCTCTAAGCTAAGTGACAGGGCAGCACAAAGATAGGTACACACTTTACACACTAAACACACATTCTTACACATGCACTTATACACACACGCCCACACGTGCTCGCACACACACACACACACACACACAAATAAACACACGGTTTCACCAGTATTTTTGTCCCCTCAGGGAGTTCGATGTTGAGGTTTTCACATTTGTATCAGTTCAAACATTTGGGGCAGTAAATATACAAAGTCAAGGTTTTGCATGCTTTACAGGCCCTTTCTCATGTTAAGCAGGATGCAGTCCTGAAACTTTACAGAGGTGTAGTTGACCAGAGGTCTATGTTCAACAAAGGAAGTGTTCTCAGAAGTTATTGCCACTGTGATTGGTGTGATTTCATCATGGTCTTGTCTTTGCATTGTTGCAGCTATCTTCCTACTGTATTTTTTTCATGAATGTGCTTTTTTAATTTCTGTAAAAGTGAAAGGTAAATGTCATCATCAGAGGGTGAACACAAGGCTCCATAAGGGCACTTGTGTGTCCTCCAATTTGTTGTGACTGCACCAACTCATCTTTGAGACACTATACTACAGTGCATCCTTTAGTCCTTTAAGTGGACTCCAAGCAGGCATGAAAAAGTGTAATGATATGACTACTCATCTGTGGTGCCTGCAGCTGTCTGCAAGTGATTATAATAATAATAGTTTGCTTGACTACTGTAATTAACCCGTGAACACAAGTTCACAATAGGGATATCACAATGCCAGAAATGTAGTAGTCAAACCAGTCGAATTACACAATTTTCAATACCCAATTTGGTAGCAAAACAAAATAATTATTCTATGTACTTAAAAACAAACACCTTTATTAAAAAGAAATTTTAAATCACTGACATGGTAGTGGCAGAGCATTTATTTAAAATGTTAACATTATATTTTGTTGACAGGACGCAAACAACTGTTAGGATGGTTGCTGATTAGCCTACTAACATTACTACGAGATATAACGATAGTTACATTACATTAGCTTAAGCATTCATTGGTCTGAAAAGCACAATAGCATCGTCTGAATATTGCCTTTTGTGAATCATTTATCACCTGATTCTTACTGCCTTTCTTATCAGCGAGTCAGAGCTATCGGAGCAGCTGCACTAGTCACCATCTTCCATGTGTAGTTTTTGCTGTGCCATGTGTGGTTTTCACTGTGCCATGTGTGGTTTTCCTGTCCTTGCCATTCTTCTTCAGCATGTAAGGATAGACGAAATGTAGGCGTATGGTTCCCCTTCAACTTTGGAAGAATTGCAGCCTCTGTGCATACACTGCCTACGGTACCTACCGTACTGGGGAAAAAAAAAGTACTGTCACGTACGTTCACAATATTGGTACTGAAAGGTATCGTAAGTATTGGTTCTGGTGACATTCCTAGTTCACAAGATTACAGAGCAACCCATCACTACCCAACCTGAAAGCTCCCCTTTTCCTGCACTAAAGGTATGTTTAGCCACTACTTGGCTAAAAAGGCAAATAGTCTACTCGCATTCACTTGTGTTGGCTGGCTTATTATGATGAATGGGACTGAACCAAACTCCAGGACTAAACTTACTTCAAGGGTACATTTGAATAGTCTGAAAAATTACCTCCTATCTCCTTTTCCTAACCACTTTCACAGTAATGGTATTTTCATTTACTCACGGAGGGATCTAATGGTAAATAATCTTCCTGCTGGCGAGTGTATCTCCTTTGCAACTCGTTGTTTAGGATTTCTGTGACTGAAGTAAAATTCACACCATCCATCACTTATCCCAGCTTGACCCAAAGTAAAAATTAAGGATAATCCTAAAGGCCGGGAATACAACAGCGGACATTACTAATGCAAACTGAATTATACAGAACCTTAAACACACTTTGATCAGGTGATGTAGCCCATAATGATGATTTAGAGAGCTTATAGAAATACATGTTCTTCATGCAAGGCAACACCTGGACAAGAAGCAGATTTTATTACAGCAGCTTGATGTTCAGACTTCACTTGTGCTTTTAACAGGTTGTTGTTAAAAATTCAAAATATATCAGTAGATTATGGCATGAAACAGAAAATGCACTTATAATTAACATTTACATGATTGCACCACTTTGTCGATTATGTTGATTGTTTTCATGTATGATTGCATGGTGCGTGGGTGTGAATTGTGGAATGCCATTAGCTCTTCTCCTTTCATAAAGGTTGGTCCAGTGTATCCTGTGCTAAAGGAGGTAATAAAAGAAGCATTGAAGTACCTTTCCTTAGTATTTGGAGAATTCGAACAGCTCTTATTATGACTGCCACGCAGATACTTCTGGGTCACTTCTCTCAGTTAGGAACCTCTCTAAGTGAAATTGACTGTTCGGATGTACCCCAGGTTTACTGTTTGTTTCACAGCTCGCTGAGCTCAGCAGAGACTGCCCTGTGGTGTGCAGCGCACTGCAATACACAAGCCTCAAAACAGCATCTCTGTATTAGTTTAATAGAAAGAAGATGACTTTCCAGGGTATTCTTTCTAACAAATCCTCTGCTGCCTCCAGGTTCAATTTATCTTTATAACTACAAAGTGTCTAAAAACAATCAAAGGTGATCATCAAAATTTCCTGAAGCCTAAGTGACCTCTTCACATTGCTTGTTTTTAACAGATCAACAGCTCAATATCAGCAGCAGCAGAGGCAATTAGTAATTCCCTCATTAATCATCAATATGACAAACTGTCCGTTCTTCTCACCAACACATTATCTCCCTTGAAAGATCAGCTGTAGTTGTACACATGGTTTGTAGTAAGGGCTGTATGGTCTAAATGTTTCAAACTACAGGCTGCTTGCCAGAAGTTTCTGTCAGCCTCAGTATGTTTACTCACTCTTGTGAGCTCAAAGGACATCCTCTCCAGTCAGATATTTTTCTGTCAGCTCTTCATTCCTGTTATGTCAGTCCTCCTGCCTGAAGGCTCCAGTATGGGATGTACAGCTCAACAAGCTTGTGCAACTGTCCTTAATGTCATGCTCATCCTAAGGGCCTTTTGAGCAAACATGTCATCGTTGACTCTGTCTGTCGTTTTCACTGCTTCATGTCTTCTATAATTTCCTTTCCAGTTAAAGCCTAGTTAAACCCCAGGCCCCTCACCGTACTCTGGGTTTTGTAGGAGTGTACTCATTATAAAGCATCCCTGTTACTGCTTGTGAATCATCCATCCTCCACTCAGGTAGTGAGCTGAGGGGGGGAGGGGCGTGGGGTCTGCTTGGAGGCAATGCAGTTAACATGCAACAGAGTTCAAATGGGATGACGTAACCTCCATTATCAAGGGGGCTCTTTGGCCTTTTCTTTGTATTACAGGATGCCCTGGGGTTGCCATGGAGACTGGAGAACATTTAAGCAAGACAAATTATTTCACTGAAGGCCCTTGAAGACCCAAAGAGAATGCCGAACAACTCTGCGCCAGCCCTCCACTGACATCCTCTCATTCTTTCTCCCTCTGGCTATATGTTGGGATTTGTTTTGCCTGTCAGCCAGTCAGACTTTATTTGTGCTTCCATGACCTACCTCCTAAAACACTCAAATGTATGGCTGCAACACAGTACATAAAACCGACCACGTTTCTTATCTTTTCTCATTATTCAATGGACAGTCCACCTTGAATCTTACGGAGAAGCTTGCAGAGTAATTTAGTATAAGTCATTGTGGTAGGAAGGGTCAGACAAATGATACAGTGTTGTGGATTAAGATTTCATTTACTTATCAGTTCCTGTAGTTTTTACTTTGATGTCGAGAAAGCACATTACTGTTGAAGCTGTTAATTGTGATCACTTCTGCTTTGCTGTTGTTTCTGTCTGTGTTATGCCCCCATTAATGAAAGTTGGCATTTGTTTCAGATCTTTTACATTACAAACTTGTCTTGAAATGAAACATCTGTGCGAGAGGGTTTGGTTCATTTAATTTATTATTAGTAGCTAGCAAATGGGGATCTCTTCATGGTCTACACAGGCAGCACCCTTGGCTAAACCACATAGAGTATTTCCAGTAGTAAGAATGCATCTGAAGCAGCCTATTATCTTCTGTGTACTACATGTAAGAAAGGAAAACTTCAGACAGTGGCCCAACTTGATCCTCTCAACATTGTCCTGCATTCTTGTATGAAAACAAGAACCATCAAAAAGCAAAAATGGAAGTGGCTGAAAATGATCCATTATTGATAGAAATATATTTGTTAAAGAAGAGAAACTCAAATCCAGATTAGTGAATATGAAAATCAAACTTTGACGAGTTTGCCAGATTTGGGTCCACTCCTCACAGTTGGACTGTGGGGTTCATTTACTTGGTTGTCATGTCAGCTTTAAAAGAACAGTTTTGTTTCTGTCCTGTGTAATGAAATGTTGACTCAGGCGTCTCCACCGCTGTCCACTCTGATTCCTCCTGCCATCTCTTGTTCCAGCAGTCCGTATTCCCCTCACTGATTTCATCTCTCTCTTTGTGTAAGTCTCCCACACTTCACTGTCACACGTCTCGTTGTTTCTCAGCATCATTGTGAGGCCTGCTGTGACTTTCTGTCTCCATCAGACATCCTTAGCTGTGGATCGCTGCATGTTTTCGTATGATGCATGCTATAATTTCACTTCATCTTGTCTATTCAGTTGGACAACACAGGAGCCTCAGTGATACTGCTTTAGTCACATCTGCCAGAAAAGATTGTGTTTGCACCCCTGTCTGCTGGCCCCTGTTAGCGAGATTTCTAAAGTTACAAATATTTTAGCTTTTCTACCAGTATTATTGTTATTATTGAATCCTATTTACTAATGAATTATGATCACTTTTGGCTTCCGTTAGGTTTGATGTTAGGTACTGTAGTGTCCTGTAGATGCAAACCAAAAAAACAAATTAAACTAGAATGGAATTGTGTTACTACAGAAAATTACTATAAATTAAGGTGAAAGGCTTTTACAAAAAAAAACAACTCTTAACAAGCTATTGCACACTACACTCTGAGTTGCATTCACAGTGACTTAAAAGTGATTGCAAAAAAGCAAAGTGGAAGTAACTGAAAATGAATGAAATAAAAACGAATGATTAATGAATGAAAATAGTAGGAGCTTAATAACAAAAAACAGCAGAGAAAGAAATACTGGAATTAATTAGTACGTATTAGTTTATTCTTTATTTCTGTTAAAAATGAAGGATACAGGTGGATCTGTAATCAGAGTAGCTACTTCCTAAAATATGATCTGTGTTAAGTAATGGTCTTGTTGAGGTAAATAATGCCCCAGTTGAAGTAAATAACACAACAGTAGCCTCAAGGTGTTTTATATTGTGTAGTCTCACCTAGCTTTGCTAGTGTGGCTGAACATTACATTTGAGCGAGAACCCCAACAGTCAGGTGATCCGCTATAAGCAAGCACTTGGTGATGGTGGGAAGGAAGAACTCTCTTTCATCAGGAAGAGACATCTGGCTGAACCAGGCTCAGGGAGGGACGGCCATCTGCCATGACTGGTTGGAGGGTCAGGGAACAGAAAAGACATCAAAGAGGAGCAGAGAGAGTTATGAAGTTATGAAGTTATGAAGAGAGAAGTTAATGACATGCATAAAAACACATAGGGAGTAAAAAGAGGGAAGTGAAGTAGAAGTGCTCAGTGCATCATGGCAAATCTCCCAACAGGCTGAGCCTGTAGCAGCATAAGTAATGGATGGTTCAGGGTCAACTGATCCCACCCTAACCAAGTTTATCAAAAAGGAAAGTTTGAACCCTAATCTTAAAAACAGAGAGATTGTCTGTCTTCCAAACTCAAACTCGGGTCTGGTTCCATAAGAGAGGGGTCTGATAGGTGAAGGCTCTTTTTTCATTCTACATTTGGGGACTCTAGGAGCCACAAGTAAGCCTGCTCCATGATCACTGAGGACTTTCTATGTGAGGAGAAGGATGTCACATTTAATACTGGATTTAACAGAGAACCAGTGAAGAGAAGCTAATATGGGAGAAATATGATCTTCCATATTAGTGTTGGTACTCTTGTTTGGATCAACTGAAGGCTTTTCAGGGACCTTTTAGAACAATGTGATAATAAGAATTTCAATAGTTGAGTCTAGAAGTGACATTCATGGATTCTAAGAACTAGTTTTCTTCTCTAAAAGGCAAAAGTGTAGCTTTTAGTTTCCCTCTGTGAGCATCTGGATGAACCTTAATGATCTTTAACAAATCATCATGAATGCACTGTGACTGCACAGAGGCCCCTGGCCTCACCATCTCATATACTGTGTCTTTTCTCCTGGAACTCCCTCCCCTCTCAGGAACTTGACTGTCACCACGTCCCTATAGCTGTACAGCTGCCATGAGAACAGCTGACTGCTGACAGAGACGTACACAAAGACATGCACAGTTTACAAAGCTCTCACAGCTGCTCTCTGCCTCTTACTTTTCATAATAAGATAAATGCATGTCCCATGAGACACTGGGCTGGCAGAGCTCTGTCACTCTTCAGCTTTAATACAGACTGAAGGAGCTTTGCCTCTCATCTCATTTATATTAATGTATGCATCAGTTTAATTTATTCAACCTTTATTTAGACAGGATAGGTTGCAACACACTGTTAGAACTCATTGTAATACTCCACAGAAACCGCAGCAACTTAAACCTATCAGTGTGATAATATTCAAAATTTGAAAAGGACACATTCCTATTACATTTTGTAGCATTTAATTTCAATGTCAAAATCAGTCTCTGTTGCTTTACTTGACAATATTTTTTTTTTTGAAACTTCTCCAACTTTGTGCAGCTTCTGGAGCTTAAAAAGGGTTAACCAAATCTGTACAAAACCTTATGAGAACAAAAGACAGAACATGTACAAATACACCAAATATATATAATTTATTGAATGCCAAACCTACTTGATAACGGATATTATTTATTTATCCACTGTTCATGCTGGGCTACAAAATTAAAAACCCTCTTAATGTTACTCAGAATTCTATTTCATGGTTGTGTTTCTGTGAAAAAGGAAATTTGTATGAAATTATGCTTTTTAGAAATAGTTTAATCTGATGGAGTGACACCACTGTAAAATATGAAGTTATGGGTTTGAGTATTCAGGAAGAGCAATGCAGTTTTTATCCTGGTCACGGAAGACTGACCCGGTATCAGTCCATTTTTAAGGGCTATTTGGTCCTTTTACTTATGTCAGACTATTCCCAGTGGGTGTTGGACTTCTCCAGGACTGCCCTTAGTCACTGATTCTGTTCATAACTTTTATGGACAGAATTTCAAGCACAGCCAAGTGGCCAAAGTTGTGCTTCTGTGGTCTCAGAATCACGCTTTTTGCAGATTATGTGGACATGTCGGCTTCAAGTCATGATCTCCAACTCACCTTTGGGTGGTTTTCAGCTGAGTTGTCAGTCAGAAAAGGGTGGATTGACCACTCCAGGTGGGGGATGGATTTCAAGCGGAGGTGTTCAATCATTTTGGGATTTTGCTCACGAGTGGTGAAAAAGTGGAGTGGGAGATTGACATCTGCGGTGATAGTCATTCTACCGGTTTGCTGTGGTAAACAGACAGATGAGTGTGATGGTGAAGGTTTTGATTTACTGGTAGATCTGTGTTCCTAGCCTAAGGCCATGACATTTTGGTAGTGACAAACATTCACGACAGACTTAGAGTAGAACCAATGCCCCTCGGCATCGAAAAGGAGCCAGCTGAGGTGGTTCGGGCATTAGATTAGGATACCTTCACTCTGTGTACTCTAAGCATCTAGAGTCACTGAAAAGGATGAGGAGGATGACAGAATATGTTTGTGACATGAAGTGATGGATTCAGGAACATTTTAATCAAATCTGGATCTCGCTTCGAATCCACTTACCCAATCCAAATCCTTTCTAATCCTGTATCCCCTAAAAAAATGTTTTAATGTAGTTTGTTGGCTTAAAAAACCGAATCAGTTTAAGATACTGCACAGTGCTAACATGAATTAAAGACAAACTGTTTTTTGTCATGCTCCCAAGTCCCACGTCCCTTGCAAGGCCACAGAATCCAAGCTGTAATTTAAACATGTTGGATTATAGATATTTAAACAACCTTTTTTTTATCCTCATGAGCACTAATGCTGAGTTTTTACATATTAGTATTTCTTTCTGATAATGCCTATTATATCAGTGAGGCAAACATAAATAAAGAAACAACAAGAAAGGTTGGATAAGGGATTTCTTAACTGTAAAGGGGTGAGGGGAAATATGCCTCTTTCAAGCCTCCATTCCCTTTCGAGAGCAGCTCATTGATCTTTTTTCTCTCATGCTGGACTATAACAGCAGACCAACTCAATGAATGGAACATCTCTCTGACAGTGATGCTGAAAAACGAGTTACTCCTGGAATCGACTGTTATAAATCCTTATTATCAGGTTATGCAAAAAGCTTTTTGAAAAGCCTTCAGTTGATCCAAAACACAGCAGCAAGAGTATTAACAGGGACTACAAAAAGAGATCAGATTTCTCCCATATTGATTCTCTTCAGTGGCTCTCTCATGAATCTAGAAATAAAATGAAAATCTTTCTCCTCACACACAAAATACTGAGTACTGACCTGATGGCAGTGTTAAATGAATAAGCTGTGTTCCAAGACACTGAGAATCATTCTTTTACGTGCAAGGCAACATCAGATCTGACTTGAACATTGCTCTCCTAACTTTGTAAAATAAAATGTCCCAAATAAATGTTTCCAAGGGTATACATTTACTGAAATGGTATTTATTAGTAAAATCATATAAATCTGCCAGCAGGACCAAGATGAATAAAATGAAAATTAAATAAAAGTATTTATGTCATACACCTAAACATGCCATAGCACTGAGAGAGCACTTTTAAGAGTTTTTAATGATCTTCTTGTATCTGTTGACTCGGGTTGCTCTGTTGTTTTAGTCCTTTTAGATTTAACTGCTGCCTTTGACACAGTTGATCAGGACATTTTGTTGTCTAGACTGGAACATGTCATTGGTCTTAAAGGCACAGTTTTGTCTTGGTTTAAGTCCTATCTGTAAGACAGGTCTTTTTTGGTGTCTTTGGGGGATTATTCCTCTTCCTCTGCCCCAATTCGTTGTGGTATACCTCAAGGGTCCATTTGGGTCCTGTTTTGTTTTCGTTATATATCCTGCCTCTGGGATCGATTTTCAGCTTTCTCCGTGGCAGCGCCAAAGCTCTGGAATAAACTGCCACCTGAAATTTGTAGTGGACTGTATAGTCTTTTAAGTCCCTGTCCCTGAAAACCTACTTTTTTACCTTGGCTTTTAATTCGAGTTTAGTTTGAGCCCTATCAGGTTTTTGCTGTTGTTGTTGTTGTGTCCTTGATCTTAGATCTTTAGTCTATTTATTGTATTGTGTTTGTATTGTTTTTAATTTTATTGTTTGTCTTTATGGTGTGATTTTATTTTTATTGTGTGAAGCACTTTGGTCAACTTTGTTGTTTTAAATGTGCTAAATAAATAAATTTGACATTTTCTCCTTTCCCTACTCTCACTAGTGCACCTCCTCACATATATATCCTCACGTATGTGCCATGTATGGAGTGAGGCTGACAAGAGACAGGTGAAGTGAAATAATATTAATGGACTTGATGACAACAAGTTGTGTTACTGTAAATGCACCATAAGCTTCCTAACAAGTCTGGGGTCAGCCTGTTAAGATCCATCAGGCTGCTGGTGACTGGGTTAGGTTCACATCTACCCCTTGACACATACCCAAATGGAAATTTTACAACTGAAGATCTGTAAGGGTAAAGTGCATGGAAGAAGCTTGATTTGAATTGTGACATCTTCTAGTTTATGAAACTATGATTGTTTGGCATGTATCTAAAATGCAACCTAACCTTAACTCTTACTGGTTCACCAGTGACGTGGTGGATGTTAAGAGTGATGGTGGCTCCGTACCAGATCTGGATAACTGGTAGAAAATGAATGGATGGTTGGTGTGGAGTTGGAGCAGGGGTCTTCTACCCCTCACAGCCAGCCAGCTGGCTGCCTGCTGATACAGTTGTGTCATAAGTAAAGAATGCTGGACACATGCTACTGTGGCGCCTGCAGCTTAGCAGAGATAAAAGGACTTGTAGGGTAGCATTTTCCCTTCCAAATCCCACAGTGCCCAGATGCATCCCCATCTCTTTCTGTGTAGGTAAACACCCCCTCCTTCATTGTGCCCATGAGTGATTTTATCAGTCTCAGAACAAGGTGTAGAGAAACAGCAGCTGCTGATCTAATCCACTCAGGTGACAGTGAGTCACAACAAAGAGACACAGAAGTCGCCCTTGATGGACGGACCCAGGGGAGCAACCAGAGCATGTATCTGAATGAAAATAAGTTGACCAGTCTTAAAACTTCCTGTCATCATCTTCTTGTCTCATCCATTCATCTCTTTTATTTTGCCTCCTTTCCCACCTTCATTATTGCCACAAGGAAAAAAAGAAAAATAACCACCTTAGAACCATTCGAATATGGCATTACATCCACATGAAGGCAAGCCCAAGGCTGGGGTGGTACCCCCCCACACCACCTCCCCTGGTGCCCTTCCAAAACTTGTATTGTCATATCTATGCAACTGCCATGTTGTCACAGGAATGCCATGTCTCCTAATGCATGTTTATGGAGGCGGGAGGTCTGTCCACAACTGTGGGGGAAAAAGCAGGGGATGTTGCTTTTTTCCCCCACAATCGAATTTTAATTTTCACAAACTAATCTTTTCAAATTGGATTATATATC
>VUQI01039249.1:0-22735 GCA_015106735.1 Paratilapia polleni | reverse complement strand
AGAGATTGTACTTGTGCTTCATCCTAAATATGAAAATGACCGCTGTGATTATTATGACTGATGATCATTTGGCTGGTTGGTGCCCCCTCCAGCAGTTGGTGCCTGAATGCCTGAATAATTGTTAACATTTTGAAGATATCCTGAAGTGCCTGAATCACCAATTGATGAAACTGAATCAAATTGCACATACCATAGCTATAGCAGCTATGAAATCCTTAGTGCATTTCTGCTCACGCTTTCTATAATGAGCAAGACAAGTAGATCAGCACAAAGCAATAGAAGAGACAGAGCTTTCCAGCATGGCCAACTATGCTGCTGATGTCTTTTCATGCTCATCATCAAAATAAGGTGATTAAGCGAGAAAAACACCTCAGCCAAGTAAAAACTGTGTGTTGTTTTTAAATGTTTTTACTTTACACCGTAGAATGAAGAGACGCAATCACTTCAACCAGTCCTCTTGCCTTCATTTTTTTCCCTCTTTTTTTGCAATCCAGAGCCCAACATTTTGAAATGTTGGTTGTTTAAATTTAGGATATTGTAATTTGTCCACATTGTAAGCATCACCACTGCTCTTCCTTTCCAGGAGACATGCTGAGGCTAGTAAGCTCAGCTAAACAAGCAAATGGAATCTATTTTTGCCAGCACCATGTGCAGCCAGCAATATGCAGCCTACTGTCACATGCCCTGTCTTTTCAAAGAGACTGCACCCTGTCTGCCAAGACACTAGAATTGCTTTAAAAAAGTAAAAGATCACATTTAATCAAGGTGTGCATTTTGACCAGAAAATGGTATATTTAAAGTTGTGCTTCCAGAGCCCCCCTTAGACAACAGAATTATAGCTTTAACGTACATTTTTATGCATCAGAACGTCAATATCCATGTGAATGAATCGTTTATACAAATTCTTATATCTGTTAGTGGAACCATTGTGCATCGCAGTGCCTTCATGTTTCTTACTTTTTCTTCTTTTCCTTGCACTGTCTACGCCAGGCTTATTTTAGGTGTTGTCGCTTTGAGACTAATGAAATCAACCAAACATCACAACTGCAGGCCATGCCTTTCAGAGGTTGCTCGCATTATGAGTAATTAATCTGAAAGTGCTATGATTAATCCTGCTACTTTACCCCCTGGGGCAAGACTGGATGTCTGTGAAAACTCGTCTCTCACAAATCCTCCTGAGAACAAACATGCACATTTAGGTTTCTTAAGTCTTTAAAACGCTATACACGTCTTCTCACATCATGTCATTCGCAAGTTTGCAAAGAACCTCTTTACAGGAGCTTTTTCTGTAATGACACATCTGTTCACGGTATATGTTCTATATATTATTGCATATATGCGGAAATACTGTGATTATGTAAATGCACAGAGATCTACCAAAGCTCAATAAGTGAAAAAGGCTTTTAAAAAGAATATGTAGGAAAGCTGAAAAAAACTGCAAATGAAAGACTGTTTGGCCTGGAATACAGAAATCACAGATAATAGGACAGTCGTTCTGTTTTTTAAATCCAAGACAGGTTTATTAGATTTCATTTGAGGATCAAGCTCAGCATCAAATGCATAGCTTAAAGTGTGTTTACTTGTGTGTTAATAGTAAGAGTTGCATGGGATACTCAAGTTGTAAAATAACCAAGGACAACACAAGGTTACAGTCATCCAGCCTTCTCCTTCATATTGTCCAGATAGTATGACTTTTATAGTGTTAAGCAACCCTCAAGCACGTAAACTAATTAATGTAAGCCCTTCATTCTAGACAGTCCTCACCAAAATATCATAACTGCCTACTGCAAATTAAATACTGGTTTTGCTTGAATTGTGTGTCAGAGAAAATTTCTAGCTGAAATTATTTGTTATGACTGCCCTTATTTTGGTTGTGTGAAACTGAAAATGGCTGAACCGCTTTGACAGTGGGAATAAAATTGACTTTTCTGTTGGCGTCATCAGAGGATTACTCTCTGTGCTTGTCAGTGCATTTCCACACCAAATAGTTATTACTGTAAACGTGTCTACATGTTATAGCCGAGTAGTGCTCAGCATCATCACTGTTCTGTGTTTGATTAAGCTGGCATGTGCTTCCCAGCATTAAGATTTACTGGGAAACATATAGAAGAGGATACACATAAAGGAATTAAATCTCCCTCTGACTCGGATTGGACAGATGTGGGAAAAAAAAAAACATCCACAGCTTCTTCCGATTTATTTATGTTCATAATAGCAGCTGATAAATGTCTACATGCTGTTCAGGCACTTGCCATTCCAGAGTGCTGTGCACTCATCCCTCCTGTGTTCTTTTTGTTCGACCAGCCTCACTCCCCCACATGCCCCACCCCCTCCCCTGCTTGAGTAATGGCCTGCGTCGACTTCTTGTCACCATGAGAGGTGGTGCTGCATGGCTTCCCTCTGTCCTCCTGTTACCATGCGTGTCCTTTCAACCGACTAGGCAATCCCAGCTGATATCTATATCGACCGTGATTTAGCTGATATAGCTGCAGTCTCCCTTTACTTCTCCTGCAATGCCTCTCTGTTTCTCCTATTTGACTCCATTCTCACCCCCCACCCACCACCCACCCCAATCCCTCCTCACTGTGTCTCTCCCTTTCTGATAATGTGTTCCATCCTCTCAAGTGTCAATATATTCCAATTCATCAATTCAGAACCTGAGCAGCTCAGAAACTCAGATCAGTCGTAGCCTGGAATAAGTTCTGCATGGTTAAGCAGCATGAGAGCACAGAGATACTGTCCTCTCAAACACAGGGGTGCCTCGTATACAGATATGAGGTGAAAACATCAGGCAGAGGGATTAGAGCAAATTGATTTGGAGTGTAAAAACAGCAAAGGTTTGGCAATGCAATGCTGGGAAAAGAGAGGTTTGAGATTGAATTTTGATGCAAGCTATTGATTTGCTTAAAATGGATTACATACCACCGCCTATAACTTCCTTAGTGTAGGGTAGCAAGCTATATTATTTTGACAGGTATTTCTGTTTCTATCATTCATGCCTGTTGTAGCTCTAGAGTCTTTATGTTAGAAGCACGTCCATACCAATACCCTTGTGTTCATTCTGTAACAGCTCTGACGGCTCACCTAAATCAGGCTCCTCCTCTGCAGTATGATTCCTACGTGTTACTGCCAGGACCTGCAAGCCAGTGCGCTGTGAATCTGTAGCATGTATTTATTCACACAACCCATTTACTTGCCTCACTATTTCCCTGTGTGTTTGCGCCGTGGCTGCCTGTTTTCTCTTTCGCTGTCTCTTCCTGTGTCTCCCTCCCTCCTGCTATCGTTCACCCACCCTCGCCACCCCCCTCCTCACTCTTTTGCTCACAGACTCTCTTTCTCAGACGCACACACGCACACAAACACACACAGAGGCACATGCTGTGCCTCACTGGATCAGAGCCTCTGTCTACAGTATGCCTTCAGAAGAGCTCCTTTATCCTGCATTCATTAGACCACAACTCCAAGGCAAGGTTATTTTTGCTGGGGTCAAGACTGTCCTGGAATTTTACCCATCCGGGATTCATTATTATACGACGGTTCTTTTTAATTAGCATAATTTTTGCTGCTGCAGTCCAAGGCTACATCTCAGTCTCCAAGCCATCTGATGTGAGGAGAATCACCTGCTCTCCTTCAGAGACAGACACATGCAGCTGTCACGTTAACCGTCCTCCGTCAGAGGCACTACAGCAGATCTGGACAAGGTAACAGGAGAAGATAAAGGGAAAAAGGAGCAGCACTGAGGGGAATGCAGCAGTAGTCGGTACTGCATGAGACTGAGCAGGTGGAGCGTGAGGGAAGGATCATACGTTCAATTGAAATAGAAACGCTCAGCTGCATTCTGATAGATCTCTGCCACACCAGAGGTTGGCGTTCGCTGGATTTGCTGCGCCTGTGAGAGACTGAATGAAGAGCTGCTGAGAAATTATTTATTTATTTTCTGGATTTTCTCCTTTACCGCGCTGCTGCTGCAGATACTGCTCCCTCGCTCTCACTCTCTCTCTCTCTCTCTCTCTCTCTCTCTCTTCCTCCCCCCTCCCTATTTCTGTTCTCTTCCCATTCCCTGGCTAAAGGGGAACAAAAGCACTGGTTCCTGCATCACCCTTCATCGCTGCATCTCCACCTATTTTTATCTGCTCGTGATTTTTTGCTTAATGAAATGATCCAGTTTCTCACGGAAGCGTGTTATGTCTTCTACTGCGGTGGAGGGGCACTCTTCTTAGTGGGCAGGCTCAGCTGCCCCCAAGCTCTACCTGTGGGCGATGGAGACTCTTATCAGAATTCCTATCACATGAATCTCTTTCCTGCCACTTTTTATGCCTAAATATCATGGTTGAACAACATGCCTGTTTGAAATTACAGCTGGATTCATCTCCATTCTTTATTTGGATGTGTGTCTTCTCTGCATTTTGGATACACCTGGCTCACTTTTGGAAGAATGTGCTTCAGGATGGTTTTTAGTAAGATTATAAAACTAGCTTTTCTGTGCAGTAGACATCTTGGCATGGCACAATGTTAAGATTAGAATAGGTTAGTTGCTCTACAGTTTCTTCCACAATCGCAACTGGATTTTGACTGCTTTTTTATATCCATTTCAGATATTTTTCACAAATCCAGAGGATATTTTTCCATAATCTAGAACTCCTGAATCAATCTAAGGGAGTATGAAAGAAATGGGCCCAGATTATTAGTGAGATGCCCTGTTGTCTTCAAGTCGAACTGTCAGAGGCCAAAGCTTGGCCAAGTTTTCTGTCCTGGGCCCATGTGGATCTAATATACATGGGTAGACTCTTTGCAGCCACCTCTGTGCTTGGACAGCGGAGCAGCTGGTCACAGTTTAGCCTAGGCATGGGCCTAAGTTATTGTTCAAGACTAGCCTTCTGGTTCGCCTTGCTTACTATACTCCCCATCCAGACTGGAACAGCACGCGTGTCTTCAAGTCTCAGTACCACACACCATGTCCACCACTTCCATAATAAGCATGGTACTGTTCCTATTGCTATCAACAGGATGCCTTTTCTTACCAGAGGGGGCCATGGTAAGACATTTCCCTCCAAGATTTACACTGCATCACTGAGGCATCACTTTACTGTGATAGAATAGAGTGTCAAGGGTCAGGAATAATAAGAACTAGATATTAAATAAAATGTCTTTGCTGTCTGACATATTAGTATTGGTAGCACTGACATTTTAGATGTAGAAAGGCTTCTGTTGTCCTTGTTTTTTTTTTTCTTCTTTTGTGACATACAGTGGGATGATGGATCTTTCACCAACTATGGGTGTGCTGCAAGTCTCTGTGCGTCATTAACTCTCTTTATCTGTCCGTCAGTATCAGTAGTGGTTGCCCTCTCCCCATGCTGCTGTTCAAGATGCTACTGCATCTGTGGAAGTGTGTTTGTTACATTACAAATACAGATCAACAGCATGATGAATCATCATTGCAAATCTCCTTATCTTTCTCTGTGATGTTCCTGTTTGTTTGTTGAGTAGCATAATATACTCGTTGTAATGAATTTCCCCTTGTGGCAAAGGTGATTGATAGTGTATACTGTAATTAGTACAGTATCGTGTAACAACATCTATACAGTGATTATACTGTATAAACATAGTTAGAGTGAGGAAGGCTTTAAATTTCAGAAAATAATCTGGATTCCATGTAAAATCTGTCTTGATAATCTGTTCTGTATTGGCTATTTTTAAAAGATACAATATAACTTGGGCTTAGTGGAGGGATATAACTTATTGAACTGTCCTCAACAATCTGCATCAAATTGGCTACATTCCTTAAACTGGCTCCTTCAAAGCGCTGACACCAGAGTCATTGCTCCCTTTTATATCTTACTTTGAAATTTTT
The DNA here is from genome assembly GCA_015106735.1 of Paratilapia polleni. Lineage (NCBI taxonomy): Eukaryota > Metazoa > Chordata > Actinopteri > Cichliformes > Cichlidae > Paratilapia > Paratilapia polleni. The sequence goes on along the minus strand of VUQI01039249.1, from coordinate 16,884 downwards.
GTCCTAGGACTTGCTTTTATGTCCTATAAAAAGAGACCCGATGGATTCATAGTGTCTTTTTCACAGCAGCAGTTTTGTCACTTGCAAAAGGGCTAAAAATGTGATGAATTACATCTGCGCTATTATAGCCATATCATTCTCGACCAGGCTTTTACAAGGACAGCACAGCCTGTGATCAAACAAGCTTATAAAAGAAAAAAAAACACTTCTAAGAAGTCGCTGATAAATTTTCAATTACCTCTATTATAGATTTTGTACTGTGGGTTATTATGAAGGATGTGCTTCAGAGCAAGAAATTCAATGTAGTGCAACATAAATGATGCAGACAGCACTTATGATTTACAAGACATGTCAGCAACACTATAATGTAATATGTAGAATGCGTATCTAGATTTTGGGTAGCATTTATTGGTGTAATGCTTTCTGTAGTAAGTCATTTTAAAAAAGCATGGTGAATGCAGAACTCATTATCAGTCACAAATTCCTTTATTATAACACCTAAACCATAGTGTTTTTATTGTGGAAACTTGCGTATTATAACATAAATATGTGCAAGTATGTGTGTGTGCATGTGTGTGATCGTGTGTGTCAAGGCTGGCCAAAGACTTCTGGATGCCCCTGGGCTATTTTCTATTTATGAACCACCTACCCTGCTACAACGCCTTACATTCCTCATCCAAAGCACATTATTGCATTTACTGTTACATTATACTGGCTAATGCACATGGCATGGTCATACACACAGTATCTACGACGAGTAGGTGATAGAATAGCATGAAATACCAAGCAAAATAGGCAAATCAGGTATTAATCATTGAATTAGTACTAAGGCATGAGGTTGTAAAAGTTTTATTCCTTTTTGTTTTACCCGATCAACAGATAATTGTTTTCTCACATTGTGGTAGATGGAGTGGCATTTATGTAGTTCTTTTCTCATCTTATTTACTACAAGCCACACTCACATTCACCCAACTTTCTGAGCCCACAACCACGACAATAATGTATGTGTACTGAAGTGGTTTTAAAATAATTTTCAGCAAAAATACCAAGCATTCTATATTTCCTGGTTCTCCAGTTGGAAAATTCTCTGATTTTCTCTGTTTCATATCATTGTAAGTTCGATCTGTGGGTTTTGTTGACTGTTAATCAGAAAAACAACAAATTGAGAAAAGAATTGGCAGATTATCCATTTTAAATAGTTTGTTCCAGCCTATAAATTTTTTGCATTACACCCATTGTAAGTTCATGTGTTCAGTGATACATCTTTCAAGTATCCCTTTACAAAATCATAAATACTTCTTCCTCCGAGTACAAAACTCTGCTCATGGCTCAGCTGGTCTTTGAGAGTTTTTTTGTCCTTCACCTTCACTTCATGATGTAACATAATGAAAAAGCATCGAGGCTCAAAATATATTTACACCGTGATAATAAATAACTCATTATTCAGCATAGATTTGTTTTTCTTTTCTAAATCTCAGATAATACCCTGAATTGCCCAGTCATACCTCCTATATCAACTGCTCACAAAAACCTGCAGCATGTTTTCAGCATGGCTTGATTCACACAATTTAGCTGCGGTATCAGGTTTCTTATAAATAAAATGGTTCCACTTGCTAAACAAATGACCCTACATGAGTCCATTAGCTTTTGAACAGGGCATTTTTAAGAATGTTAACACCATGTTAACTGAAGCTTTTCTTATACCAGGGGAGGCCAAATCCCAAATTGAAGCATATTATGTAACATGCTTACTATCTTCCTTTCTTCCACAGTTCATATTCCATCACTGCAGGGCTGTGATAACTCAAGAGATTTTGTGTAACCACTCTCAACTAGTTTTGGGCATGCTCCTTAAATACAATGTTGTTTCAAAGCAGGTTTTATGCTGGGTTTTGTTGAACTCACCACCTAACCACTAGACCACAAGAGAGCTAGCCATGACCCCAGTGCCAAAGACCTTGTATGCTCTCAACTGGAATGCAAGAAAGATTGCACCAGCTGACCCCCAATCATACTCTCAACACAACCGCATGTTCAACACACTCAGTAAAAATATGCTGCACTTAGTTCTCCAGGGCTTCCATGTTAGTGCAAGAACTGTCTGGCTGTGGCAAGGCAAAGAGCAGCTAATGCTTCCAGAGAGATGTCTCAAGTGGAGGAAATGGTTTAGGGAGCTTCTTTCAAAGATGATACCTTTGAGCACAATTCAAAATTTAAAGACTGAATAAAACAGAAAGCATGTTGTCCTTAGATCAATGCATTAGTGTAGCACAGTGTTCATTTTTTACTTCAAGAGCTGCAGAAAGGGAAAACAAAGGGACATCAGAAGGTCTGTTGAAGAGGGCTCAATTTTCTCCGGGTCACATATTACATTACCCTCAAGGATCATAGTGAGGCAGGCCTGAGTGCACATGTACAATCATACACTTACACACACACACAACCAATAAAAACATACTTGAGCAACAGAAGTTCTCTCCCAGCGGATGCATATTTGTTCAGATTTTGCTAGTTAATTTTGTAAATGATTATACAGTCACAACAATTGCTGTTCCATATATTTTGATTGCACGGGTCATTTTGGGAGGCTGAGGGTGGACGAGGCAAAGGATGGCGTGTAAGAGCAGAAATGAGAGACCTGCTCTAGATCTGCAGCAAAGCAGAACAGGAGGCTGAAAATGTGGCTCAAGAGAAAAAAATGAGACACAAAAGAAGTGCTGCATTCTTGGAAAAATAGCCAATAACTAAACATCATGGCACACATAGGTTGCATTTATGCTACCTAATTGGTACACATTTTTAGTAATCCATTAAGCAGCACAGCCTTCTCCATTAGTTGCAGATGTAGACCTATGTGGGGGATGGTAAGTAACCAGCATTGTCTTGTAATCCTGCCTATATGCTACATTACAGTCATCAAATACAGTGAGCTTTAGCAAGGTTTAACTCGAGGTGCAATGCAGTTAATGCATTTGGAAGGCATACATAGTAGTTTATGAAAAGGAGAAGGGGCATATTCACAAAGAGTGATGTTTTTAGTACGTCAGAGAGCACATCGTAGGTTGGTCTGCTGTGCCATTGTTTTGCATCAGAAACCTCTGCTTGCATGACAGACATCTTGATATCAAGATAAAGGAAAACAGTGATTTAATTCATTTGCTTTTTATGAAATGTTTTAAATCTACAGTAGGAAGATTCTAGTTTAACACTGCACTAGTATAAAGCCATGACGTTTAAATATACTGTCATATTTTTTTGGTCAAAGTTAGGTCTTGGTGCATGATAGACATCTCATCTTCTCTAAATGAAAAGAAGTCAGCCAAGAAAAAAAAGCTAAAAATATAAATGCTCCAAATGTTCTCCATCAGAAATAGTTTAAAACACAACAATGAATGAATGTAGCTGCTGACAAAAGGTTTCTAGGAAAGCTAGTTAAGGAGGTATTCGAGTCCTCAAAGTTGTCAACAAAGCAGCGTCTTGTTATAATATGATTTGCCAAGGGTGCACAATAGGGTCATGCATGTTCCTTTTTTCCATAGGCTGTATAACTGGTAGAATACAGGCGCTTATTAGATCATTGCATTGTGCATTTTGGGAATGCAAAATTACATTTTGTCATTGAATACAATAATCTCAAAGTTCCCACTAATATCAGAGTTGTAATGGTGACACCTGTTCTTACTGTGATCACAGCAAGTGAGATTTTACACTACAGCAAACACTCCTTAAGCAGTTACTTTGGCAGAAATGCAGCAGAGGAGCAACAGCTGTGTCTGTTTATAGCCTAGTCGAACAAACTCCCATTGTTTTGTTTTGCAGACGCATTATTGATAAATCATTAAAAGCCCACTCTGTGTTTTGCCAGTTGAATGCTTTTAATCTGAAGCAGCAGCAACAGGAAATGTTCAGTTTGCATTAGCAGTAACATGTGTGCACCACCATTTTAGTATAACACAACCAGCATAACATAGCATTACACTGTCAAGCACATGATGGACAGTTAAGAATATGATCAAAGTTAATGCCTTTTTTCATTCAGCACATTCTTCTTTGTTGCCAATATATTACCCACAATGCAACTTTACAATTCAGTTTGAGGTATGCGCCTAGCAGGTAATACACATTAAAGTGTCTAGCGTTCAGCGAAGATGAGGAGCAGGCCATAGAGGTCTGAAGCTGACTTTGCTGACTATATGTCCACATCACCAGATTTTTATTCATTTCCAAACTTGTAGTCTTCAGCTCCAGCCGACATTTATCAGATTTAATGCAGTTCCCTCTGGAGCCACTCAAGTCTTTATGCAACTCCCAAAGACCTGCAAACACACTTTGATGTGTAAAAGTGATAAGGTCTCCCTTTAATATAGTTCTGATGTGGCCTTAAGAGAGTAAAGTGAACAGTAACTCTTAGGCTGATATCAGTGAGATAAAATAATGCTGCTTTACTTGCTTCATCAATCCTTGTAATTTTTTTGACAATTTAAATCCATGGTGGAAATAGGGTACTCCAACAGTAGCAATAAGAGCTACTATATACTGCATATATCAAGCTAGAAGCATACTGAATGGCTTCTTCTTCTTCTTCTTCTTCTTCTTCTTCTTCTTCTTCTTCTTCTTCTTCTTTTTTGGCTGCTCCATTTAGGGGTCACCACAGCAGATCATCTGCCTCCATCTCACCCTGTCCCTAGCATCCTTTTCTGTCACACCAACCCTCTGCATGTCGTCCTTCACTATATCCATCAGTCTTCTCTGTGGTCTTCCTCTTTTCCTCCTCGCTGGCAGTTCCATCTTCAACATCCTTTGTCTACTTTTCCTTCTCTCTCGCTGCCTCCAAACACGCCTTCCCCCTCTTCTCCTCTTCAGTCTTAAGCCAACAGTAGCGCAGTTTCTACCAGCACCCTGCTGGTCAATAGCAGCGGTAGCAGTCATTGTTAACCTGGACCTTGACTGACCCGATATGGAAATCTCATTCTTGATGGTCCGCATATTTGATTTAGCAAAGATTTTACACCGGATGCCCTTCCTGATGCAACCCTCCCCATTTATCCAGGCTTCAGTCCAGCACTAGAAGTACACTGGCTATGGCTGGAAAATGCAAACCATAAGTAATGTTAAAATGCTGTAGATTTTTAATTAAAATTTGTTTAAATCCGATAAATGTTTAAAATACACCTGGTTCACGACCAGGCAATCACAGACAACTTTATTATCACTTTATTTCAACAACAACAGCTGACAGCTGTTTTTACACAAATCAGAAAATTTGCAAAAGTGCAAAGCCTGAGAAAACTGGGGTCATTGTCACTGACATGGTCATAAAAGCTGTTGTAGTGCATTGATGGCAAATGTCTTGCACTTGAATCACTGTCAAAACAGTTTCACTACAACACACATCACCTGAAATTTGAGCAGGATAAAACCTTAACATTTGTGTACAAGACGGGGCTGTTTGAGGCGCTCTGAGCTGCAGACATTCAATTTAAGAAGTGACAGCGTGGATACATCTTGCTGATAGGAGCAGAAACTGCAGTTCAAGCATAATACCGCTGAAGTCTGCGTGTGCCAGCTGAATGTGTGGTTACTTAAGATTCATAACATTTTCAGTCTGGCTTTTGGTTGATCAAATTTAATTGATTTGATTGATTTGATTTCTAAAGTCTGTGTTCACTGTGCTAAGTATATGATGCCACTTTCTAACATGAATGCCATATTTTTACTTGGGAGCCATATGTCCTCTCTGTCAGGCTTTAGGCTGCACTATTCATTTTCATCATTTCAGTGAGCTGTATTTAATAGAGCATGGAAGAAGTGTGCCTCAGATGCCATAAGCCAAACGATAAATTTGAACTTGATATTTCTCCATAACCCTCTATTTCAGCAAACTACTCATAGATGAAAGATTTATGTGAGTTTGTTTTCTTAATTGAACAGCTTTGTTTTCCCAGTGAAGTGTCCTTGTTGGCCTTAACAAACTGTCTGCCTGATGCCTCCACAGCATACTGTACTGTATACTGTACTACACTTGGACACTTTTGCCCAACTGGAGGCTGGCAGGCCATTCAGAACAGTTTATTGACATTATACAGCCTTGGGTGCACTTAAGTATGAAAACCTTGATCACAGTCACCAGAAATGGTTTAAATTGCTATGAGAGGATGAGTAATTAACAGCTTATTCCACTGCTTTGTGTCAGTAATGTTGCTGATATTAGTTGCTTTTGTATGATTCATTATGACAGCAAATATTCACTCACTCTGGCCACAGGAATTCTCTACGACAGCAAGCTCAGGGGGCGTTTTAAACCTTTTCACATCTTAACTGATACATGTGATAAAAATTATCACCAGCATCTCAGCGTATTTTGCAAGTCCTATGAGCACGTTGCCTCGTCTCTCGCGTATTCAGCTGGCTGGGAGCTCAAATGAAAAGAACAGGATGTTTGAGTGGGTAGCATGCATCTTGGCACAAACAAGCGATCCATACTGTTACATTTGTTGTGTAAAGATCCATTAAGACATGACAGTCACTCATGGTTTCTTGATAGAAATTCACTTCACAGGTGCTTCACTTACATAATTGCTATGTATTTAAAAAACAAATTATTCCTGTGATATCATTATAATCTAATAGGGTTATATTAAACTGAGAGAATAGTTTTAAAGGTACAATATGTAGCATGCCTCATTCTAGAAGAGATAACTATTGCACAAGCAGTGCTGCTCTGGTTTCTTTGCCCGACTTTCTTTAACACTAGAACCACCAAGGGGGTCATTTTGACCCCTTGGCATTTTAAAAATCATGTAACTCTGTTAAAATAAAACCCCATCATCTCACATTTCATGACTTTTCCTAAAATAGGTTTATTCATCGTATAGTGAATTTTGGAGTTTGTGGGATAAAAAGAAAAAAAAATTACAACCACTTATACTTAGAACTCGTTTTGACCACCAGTGTAAAGAAATCAGTGTAAAATGCTGCACTAAATAGTCGCTGCATGTCTGGTTGTCTAGCAACACATGTTGTTTACACACATTTTAAAATGAAGGCTGCTATAACAGGAGCCAGAGCTAGCTAGATGTGATTGATTGATAAATATATAGGGGCCCTGTTTGCTGGCTGTGCAGAGCAGCAGGAAAACCATAGCTGAACTAAGGAGAGAGTCCAGAGTGTGGAGTACTAATCCGAGCAAATAAAGAGTGAAATCAAGAGCAGTGCAGGGGAATCGGACGGGTTTCAGGCCAGAAGAGCAGAGCTGAGCAGGACAGCAGACTGAGGCAGAGCAGTGTGGATGGTGGATCAGAGTGAAGCTGCAGGTCTGGTAAAGAGGAGGCAGATATGGACAAGATGATAAACTTTAACTTTTCTACTTTGACAATAATTAATTGATTAAAACGTGTTCCTTATTTTGTTGTAGCCAACTGTGAGGTCAGTTTTGCAATGTAGACAGTGACTGGTTCAATTTGTTTCACAGTGAGCACTCTGTTTTTTATATCTTTTTTATTTTAAACATTATCCAAAATTCATTTTTGACTTTTTCTATAATGTTCTTCTTCTATAATAAGTAAACTATGTAGATGTGTTAGGCATTGTGTTGTTTGTTTGTTTGTTAATGGATTCTAAAATAAATTTTACATTTATGATATGTGATGAAATGATCTAAATCATTTGTAAAACTAGTAAAACCCCTAAAACGTAGTCTTAAATACTTGGTTTTCAAATATTACTTATAATTCGAAAAATGAGACACGGGACTGGGTCAAAGACTGGGGCAAGATCTTCAGTCCTCAGTATTGCCTGAGGCTGGTGGTTGAGGGAGGGGACGTGGTAAGCAGTGTGCGAGGAGGCATAAGTGTGCCAAGAGGTGCTAGGCTATAAACAAACCCTAGCCAGCTGCCTTTCCAGTGGGTGCTTGCCAGGGACGTTAGCCATTGTTGTGTTTACTGTTTCATTCATTGACTTCCTGCCCTTCAACATGACTGACAAGAGGTCAGAATCATAGACGGCAAAAAAAAAAAAATACGAGCTCTGGGCAGCAATAAATCTTCTTGCTCTCATGATGGACTTGAAGGCAGACTGGATGCTACATTGACTTACGTTCTTACCTTGGGGTACAAAATTGTATGACGTAAGGGTATGGGCTGGCACTGGCTGGTTAACATGAAACTTTGATAGATATCAGTAGATCTATACATTTGACGTGAAGTCATCGCTATTAATTCTCAACACTGTGTTCATCATTTATTTATTATGATTATGATTTATTTATTTTCTTAATGTTTGAAGCCATTTTAGGTCATTATCTTACATATTTTATTTTTAATATCCCTATTATAATTTGCACAGCGAATATGCTACTACTCCATTTATTCATATATATATATAATATAATAGACAGCAGGAGCATTGCATTGCCTGTGTAAAACATAGTTAATTGCCATAGTTGCAAACTAATAATGATGTGATGTACAGTGCACATTTTGAGAATCTCCAAGGATGCCTTGTTATTGAAGCACAGATGCAATGTACAGTCATGAGACAAGAGCAGGCCACTATACAAGAGAGGTAGTCGGCAGAGGGAGAGAGAGCAGGGAGCTATTTCAAAGCAACAAATGTGATGTTTACAGTAATAATTTTGATTTAATGTGTGCAGCTCAACCACAGAAAAGAATAGATAAGAGGAGACAGAACAGCAAGTCAGAAAGGTGTACAGATATGCTTTATGCATTTTGACTAATTCAGGAGTTACTGTTGTCTATATACAGATGCTTCCATGTTTCTTTGCAGGTGTATTAATATTCTATATTTGTGATGCACATACAAGGAGTGCTTGCTAACCTTATTCACCTTTCCACTGTCTCTGTCTCTGCCCATAACAGCAAACTAAATTGATGTATTCAGTAACTATTTCTAGTGAGATGTTTTCCTTGACAAGGACAGATAAAACAATACTGGCATGACTTCATGTAGATTGAGAGTTGTTGATTGTTTTTATTTATCCCACCAGCATATACTGCCCACAGAGAAATCCCTTCTTAAAGCAAACTATGATTAGATTAACTATGTATCTTACATATTGAAATGACAGCTGTGACCTAATATTGCACACCTTACTTTTCACACACTGTTTGATTCAAAACCATTTGGTTAATGAGCTTTAGCTTAGTTATTCAGCAAGTTATTCACACATAATTGAGTACAGTAAAGACAGGATTGGATTTTGATATGCTTTATTTTAGCCTAGATGAAGCCATTAAAATATGCCAAATCTCCCCCAATACCAATCTCTAATAACAATATAGTTAATACAAGGCTTCATGCTTAGGAGTTAGCTGAATCAAGAGGGTGTGTACTGATAGTCTTCTTTGTTCCAACTTCAATTTATTTTATTACTATCCATCCACTGCTAAGCAAGCAAAAACTGGTAGTTAAAGCACAAGTACTAATAGCCCCATAACCTTGGAAGATATCCACTTGACTAATTCAGTCTGCTGGAGCTAGTTATTAGTTGTGTCTGAAGTTTCCCACAGCAGAAATGTCAGTGTTATTCACCATCACTTTCATTAGCATCCATTTAGGGTTTGCTGTGCCCAGTATGTATGGGATGAATAATTACCGTGAGCAATACATGGTAACTCTGCAGTGTGCATTAGCCTACATATGGGCATGTCAGTAATATTGTAGCTTAGAGTATAAAAGTAGGCAGATATAATTTTCTAATTTCTCAGCAATGTTGTAGTTTATCATAAAGAGATACTCTAATACTCTTTTTAATGCATGAGTACACATTAAATTGCTGTTTTCACATGTCATGACTTATCTGATGATGAAATATCTGAAAAGCATGTCTGGTTCGTCATGTGAATTTATCATATATAAAAAGAATGAAAACTTCATCTGTCATTTTGTAAAAATCTGATTTATTTTATTTATTTATTTTTAATAAATGTACATGTTTTTGTTGTTATTCAGCTATAATCAAAATCACCCAGATTTTTCTGATGGCATTCTGGTGACATTTTTACCCACCACACTATTAAATGTGATGCTGTGGTCTACCAAGACTGGTATTTAGACTTCTAAGACTGGGTACAAGAAGTTCATGAGGTTAAAGTCTCTGGAGTATTCTTTTAAAGAGGTGTCCCGGGATATATTGCACAGTGAAATTTGAAAAGAGACCTGATATGAAATGGGATCTCAGAACATGTGGACTGACCACACGAAGGCTTGGCTGCTCTTTGTTTGCTTTCACATGAGTAAACAGAGCTAGAAATCATGAAGGCTTGTGCGATATAATCAACTGCAGCATTATAGCCCTCCGACAAATACCACCAGTGTTTGATTTTTGTCAAGTTTGTGGTGCAGTGCTAGTTTGGAACTCCTTCTAAGCAAGTACACTACCCCCACAAACAGTAGGATATATTGGAGGGCTGATAGAATTTATTACTATCAGCTCTCATAATGTTGTATTCATAACCTACATTTTGTTTAAGACAAAATCAATCCAAAAACCCATTACACATCACTGTGAAAAGCAACAGAGTCCCAATACATACAGTACTTCTGCAAAGAAAAGTAATCTAACAAGAGGAGAATCTACAAGGGCATACAAACCTTTCCAGTCTTCTCAAAAGTAATTTGGGAAGAGGAGCCTAAGAGGCCAGCTGTGAATAACATTAACTGAAAGGAAGAAGCCAATAAAACCACTCTTTGATGTGACTAATGTCACTGACTCATATTCGACTGCAAATCCCTGACATTAATTAAGATTACCTCAGTAAGAAATAATTTTGTTTTAAAATAATTGCTGTCAGAGAACCTGCCCTTTAATTTAAATTCAAAGTCAGTACAGGGTGTTTTTGAGCACTTGGATGAAGAGTTTAATGTTAAGAAAGCATCCAACCAGCAGTTTGATCCTGTCAATAGAAAACTTGTATGGTGAGTGCCCATTACACTGAAGAGTAGAGCCTTTGTAGAAGGTTGACATTGAGGCTACAATTTTGTCTCGAGTGTTTCTCTGAGCTTCAGTACCCAAATCTTTGAGAGATTCGGGCATTCATTGAAAACTACCAGTCATAAAAACAGCACTTAGGTTTCAGTTGTTAAAACAATCCAGCGTGAGTTTGTGCTGTACTACCTGAGGTAATTCTTGTCTCTGCTGTCCCGTGTATTACGATGACTACACTATCGTCTATCATTGCATAACATTGTAACCTGCGGACAGCACTTTGTCCTAACTTAGATTTTACACAGTTAAACTTGTGTGGATTGTATAATATGGCTTAAAGCTCTGGTTTTGATGTCCTCAAACTAATGAAAGAATTTAATAAATTCATGTTGAAATGCCATGATGCAGTTTGTGAGAATTTAGGAATATATCATATCACAAGAGGTGTCTTATTTACAAGCTGATCAGCATATGGATTCTGCAATTTAAGAAAGACTTGCACATTACAAATCAACACGAATGAGCCTCATTTAGCTCAAGGAGACAGAAATCATCCTGAGTGCAGAGGAATAACTTACATAGTAAAGGTTCAAGTAGATATGTTTCTTTGCCATGCACCTTCTAAATACTGCATGAGCAGCTATTTTATGTTAGTATTAAGTGTTTAAGATACACTGTAACTGTCATTATTATTATCTGTCAGAAACAAAGAAGGTACAGGGTCAAAAGATACCATTAATTTCTGGATTTCCATGGTCCTGGATAAGTTTACATCTGTGATTGTAAAGCTTTATCATACTGAGGAGTTTAGGCTATTGGGGATTCATGAGTGGGCTTCTTTAATAAATCTCCTGTCTTTGGTTGAATTTTTTCTGCCTACTGTATGATTTTGAAAAATGAAATGTAGTTTGTGTGCATGGAGAGAGACATGGAATCTCATGTCTTTATAATGGGGGTTGGTAGTTAAAAAAAACAAAAAACAAAACAAAGACTAACATATGATGCTAAAATAGTTAAAAGGGCATAGGCTGGGTGAAGCCACCCGTTAAGGCACTACTAACTGTACTATAAATGCTGCCTATTTACAGCTAAAAACTCTTCAATGTCCCTGGCTACTGTCTGTCTTCTGATCTTTCTCTCTCTGTTCCCAGCTGGCACCACATATATCTTTGGGAAAGGCGGGGCTCTCATCACATTCACCTGGGCGCCCAATGAGCGCCCGAGCACTCGAGCTGACCGCTTAGCCGTGGGCTTCAGCACTCAGCAGAAGGATGCCATCTTGGTGCGAGTGGAGAGCACCCATGGGCTTGGAGACTATCTTCAGCTGCACATAGTAAGAATGAGAATCTTTGTGGCTTTAAGTCACAAGAAAAGGAAGATCGGTATGGTATCACACTGCTGTGATGGATAAAAAAACAGCTTAGAATTTAAATATTTCATACATACGACCTCCGGCAATGCCATGAATACTTTGTGCTCATTCCTTTTCTGGTTTTTAAATATTACTTTTAAAAAATGTGGAAGTCCATAGACAGTAAATGTAAGAATGATTACCCAGAGAGATTTTAAGATATTTTCGCTTTTCTTTTCCTTCTACAAGTGAGTCCTCTCATACCACCTGCATCCTGTATTCATGAGCATGAAATTATGTTGTGAGTATATGAGAGCAAACATCATTCTGTGTAGAATAAATTAACCTTAATAGCGTTTGTGGTCATTCATATTGGGCTATTCAATGTGAAACTCTGTAAATATGGATATAAAGAAGCACTGTGATTAGTTGAAGTGTCAAAAAGGACAACATACTTAATATCTCATGGAAATCGGGGGCATGTGATGTGTGCAGCTTACCAGAACTGTTCAAACTAGTCCACTCTGTCTGCAAACTAGGGATTCCTCCAGATCAGAATTTTGTCAGCCAAATTGAATTCAACTGTTCATAGCAATAATTTGAATGCCCAAACAACTTGTAAATACATAGTTAGAAACAAATTAAACCATGAAATGAACTTCACTACACTGAAATGTGACCTTTCAGTGTTTTGTTTCTCAGCTCTGTGCAGCTTACCTATTTCAATTAGTTTGCCAAGTTCACTGTAACTGAATGAGAGCTTAGTCCTTGAATTTGAATTAAACTTTTTTAAGGTTCTTCAGAATGAAAAAAAAACATGCTGCTGTGTCTTTACTCTAGGCTTTACTATGTGGACCAACTCTGCATGATAAGAGGGAGACAGAGAGAGACACCATATTAACATCACATGAACTGGGCCTTTATTGCTTTTCCGCAAAATGATGCACAACATCTGAATAACTGTTACACTGTGCATATCCAGACACTTTTTTGGTTGATTATGGTAACTGTGATGTCGGCATGCGCTTCAGAGTGGCTACAGCTACTTCTCACATGCTTCCCTCAACAAGGGAGCTACGTAACACACAGGTTCTTAAAGGGAAAGACTAACAAGAGTATTACTGTGGCTTAGATTTCAACTTCCCTCACTAGTTACCACAGTGCAGGTTATTACATTGATAAGCAAACTGATGCTGATGCTTCAAAGCTTTTCACGGGGAAGCCCTAATGATAGACATTTAGATTACAGTATTTTCCATCTGTATAATACCAGCAGAAATAAGTAGGCAAGCAGCAATAATCAGTAAGTAGGTGGTGACTTACATTGTCATTTTATTGGTTGAAAACCACAGGGTCATACCAGCATTTCCAATAGCATTTACGTAAATATAGACAGTGCAGAAACAGTTACAGTTATGCAAAAGGGAAGAAAAAGACAGCCAAGGTGACAAAGTTTCATATGAGTAAACATGTAAGTCTTATATCACCATTTCTCTCCAGATAAGTTGATGAAGATGCCAGGAAACAAGAAACAATCTCGTATTTGCTGGTAGAGTTCTAATGTTCCAGTCTTAATTAAATGAAATGGATATAACTAAACCTCTTGGTCTATTTTTAAATGAAGTTTTAACTAGACTTTGTCCTTATTCTAACTTGGCGCAGAAGCATCACAGCTTGTATGATTCACCGATTAGTGGCATCTGAGTCCAAATATTGAAATAAAATAGGAATTAATAAATCACGAGTACAAGAAGGAGAAGAGGCACAAACGTCAGTAGACTAAGAGATATTTTCTGGTGATGAACATGTGTGTGTCTGTTCGTTGTGGCTGCTCGGCAGCTGCCTGTAACGGCGCCTTTTCTGGAGGGAAATCAGGCTTTTTAGTATGTAGCCACAGGACAGGTGTGCAGAGATGAAAACCAGAAGGGAGATCTGTCAAACGTCTGTGAGTGGTGTAATAATTAAAATCACATCTGTTGTCAAAGCACGGGACACAACTCATAACTGGAGTTACTGTCTTATTAGCGGACACATTTTTTGAAACCACTAAAAAAATGTTTTCTAAAATCACAGCTCTGACCTTTCAAAGCAATGCACCGATTCCTGTTATTTTCTTGATTTTTGAATTCATTCTGATTGAAGATTTTGGGTAAGCTGTCTGGTTTTTACATGTGTGGATGCATATGTGCTTAATTGGAACAGTGTGATATGTGCAAAAGTGATGAATGTGTCCCGCATTAATCTTCCTCAGTGGCTGTCAAACCTCTGGCACATGTCTGATCAGCTCCTTGAAGGCAGCTCTCACCCGTTCCAGAGGACCAGTTCAGTTCAGAAGCTGCCATTTTTTGCATACACATGACCACACATTTACATTACTGTGGTGTGCAAAAAGAACACAGCCTGAAAGTAATAAGACTGAATTGTTTGCATTGTAAAATATTTCTTGTAATGAAAAGGTTTATTCCACCCTTCTGAAGCCAGTTGTGATTTAGGTTTGGGCCACTTTATTCTGATTGAGGGTTTTATTCGTATCCTTTTTATTGTAAAACTAATTTGAATTGTAATATCAGTCTCTGTGTTAAAGTAGCTGCAGTTAAGCATGTGGAAAGGTCCTTTCTTTGTGATTTATCTGACTCACTTGGTCTGATATTGAATACAACACATAGAAGCAGGTAAAAGACTAGAAAAAAAATCACTCTTGTCATCACTCTCCTCCTTATTTTCCATAGAACACTGACAGTGTCTTTTAATCTTAGCTCAGAGTGCAGGGCATGAGGAGAACTCAGAAGGGACAAATCACATTCATCCAGTCAAACCAAATACATAGCTTAATAATAACTGATTAACTCTGTTAATTGTGATTACTATTTCACAGTGGTGTTTCATAGTTAGTTGTGGCCTTCAAAAGGGAAGATAGGGAAGATAATTTAGTATAACTTGTACATATATTACATAATAGTGAAAAACAATATTTGTTTTACAGCTAAAAACCTGAAATATACTTGTAGTGTTTAACATTTAACAAAAAAAAAAAAAAAACAGTGTGTTTGCTCTACCCATCATTTACTTGACATATTTTGGTACAAAAATCTTGCCTTGGACATTTTTTAAACTGTCTCATTTAAATTGTATTTCCAGTTTTAAAAGTCTGAATCTGACCTTGCTAGGTGTAGACTGTTGCTAGTAAATGCAAAGATTGCTGCCTGCGTGCAAAGTGAGCTGAAAAGATTTTCCCCGCATCTGCCAAGTCCTTGCACCCAGACAGATTGCTGAGTTTGACACCTTATTACTGCTCAGCGGAGGGAAATCCAAAACAGTTCAGGTGGTGTTGAGGTTGTCTTTTTTTAGTTTCCCAACTAAGCTTCACAATTTCACACCTTCTTGTTCTGTAGAGACATAAGTTGTGATTTGTTTTAATATATTCTGGTTTAGTGTTAATTTTTCATTTTATCACATTCTGTTTCTTCCCTGTAGTTTGTCCTCTATAGAAAAGGACAACTGAAAACTAGGTAAAGAAAAAGAGAAGCAGCGCACTGGTTTGAATAACAGTGGCCACAAGGGACAGTTGAAAATAGTAAAGGAAACAAATGATATATGAGGTTTATATGCTTCGGGGATTTAGGCGTTTCAAATGAGGTGCCTCACAATTGAATTCACGTCTCATTTTCTTCAGATGTCACCCTTTTCATTCAAAACTACCACTGTGATGAATAATTACAGTGGAATTTCAGAGCTGCAGAAGATTGCCGCATTAAAATGGTCACATGGTTAGCTCAAAAATATGACTTTGAACATGGTACATACACCAGCTTAAAAGACCAATTATTCTGTACAAAAGCAGCAAACCATCACCATATTCACTTGAGAGCACATCAGAGCGGCTAATGCTATTTTCAAATGGTCATGTTTTTAATGAGTGACTAAAAGATAAAACAAAACAGAACATTCACTGTGCAAAATGGAGACTATTAGAATTGTTGAAGCAATGCTTCAAGAGCCGAAGATGCACTTACAATCAGGTTTGGGTGGACCTCAGTGATTGATATATATATATATATATATATATACACACACACACACCACTGCAAAATTATCAGTAAAATGAACATTTTTGTTTTATTCTATAAACTACTGATAACATAATTCCCAAATTCCAAATACAAATATTTTCATTTAGAGCATTTATTTGCAGAAAATGAAAAATTGTCAAAATACCAAAAAAGTTTTCAGACCTCAAATAATGCAAAAAAAAGTTCATATTCATTTTTAAACAACACATTACTAATGTTTTAACTTAGGAAGTGTTCAGAAATCAATATTTGGTGGAATAACCCTGATTTGCAATCACAGCTTTCATGCATCTTGGCATGCTCTCCACCAGTCTTTCACATTGCTGTTGGGTGACTTTATGCCATTCCTGGTGCAAGAATTCAAGCAGCTCAGCTTTGTTTGATGGCTTGTGACCATCCATCTTCCTATTGATCACATTCTAGAGGTTTTCAATGGGGTTCAGGTCTGGAGATTGGGCTGGCCATGACAAGGTCTTGATCTGGTGGTCCTTCATCCACACCTTGATCGACCTAGCTGT
>VUQI01039248.1:2044-14070 GCA_015106735.1 Paratilapia polleni | reverse complement strand
AAGATGGATGGTCACAAGCCATCAAACAAAGCTGAGCTGCTTGAATTCTTGCACCAGGAATGGCATAAAGTCACCCAACAGCAATGTGAAAGACTGGTGGAGAGCATGCCAAGACACATGAAAGCTGTGATTGCAAATCAGGGTTATTCCACCAAATATTGATTTCTGAACACTTCCTAAGTTAAAACATTAGCAATGTGTTGTTTAAAAATGAATATGAACTTGTTTTTTGTTTTGTTTTTTTGCATTATTTGAGGTCTGAAAACACTGGACCATTTTTGGTATTTTGACCATTTTTCATTTTCTGCAAATAAATGCTCTAAATAAAAATATTTGTATTTGGAATTTGGGAGTTATGTTGTCAGTAGTTTATAGAATAAAAGAAAAATGTTCATTTTACTCAAACATATACCTATGAATAGCAAAATCAGAGAAACTGATAATTTTGCACTGGTCTCTTAATTTTTTCCACAGCTGTATATTCTGTGACTTTTTGCTATATTAACATACACAAGAATGTACATTCTAGTATATATGAATATACACTGGTCTGATTTTTGAACTCCTAATTAATACAGCAATGTCTGTGACAGTAAATCAAAAGTACAGTCTATCTCTGCCCTTCAAAAATCTAAATCTTTCAAAAACGTGTCTTCAGACATCTTCCCAAGTGGCGAGTTTAAAAGAAAGGATACACGTAGTTTACCCTATATCCATCAAAGACGAAGGCTTGGTCGTCCACTCCCAGTTCCATATCAGGTCTGCAGCCTGGTCTGGCCCAGCCAACCCTCATGTCTCCTCCACTCAGAGCCTCAAACTCAAAGTACCACTTCCCTGTCTTCACTGCGTAGGTCTGCTCCACACGGAAAAAGCGTATCGTCTCTACACTCTGATCATCTACCATGTGCACAACTTTGGGCAAAGCGAGAGACAAGAAAAAGAGAAGATTTAACATGATTTATACACATGCTCATATTTTCAACCCTGTTGTTAGGCTGCACAATCAATGGAAAGTTGTAATTGGGATTTGTCAGTGCCTGGTTTCAAGTTGAAGAAACATATGAAAATATTGTATGATTACTATGAGTCATACTACAGTACTGTGCAAAAGTATAGAGCCACCCCTCATTTCTTTATATTTTGCTTGGAAAATGGGAAATAGGTGAAGCGATTTGTTGAAACATATGCAAACATACATGGAAATACAGTATATAAGGCAAAAACAGAGTGTGTGCAATTCTAACAAACTTAAAAGTCAATATTGGACACAGCCAGAACAGGCTTTCTTGTAATTTCTTCAGCTGTCTTCAGGAATAGTTCTCTAGACTTCTTGAAGGACATTCAAAGCTCTTCTTTGGATGTTGGCTGACTTTTGTTCTGTTCTCTGTCACGATGATCCCACACTGCTTCAATAATGTTGAGGTCCAGGCTCTGGGGAAGCCAATCCATAGTGTTCTATTGTGTGTCAATTGAAGGAGCAGATGCATCTCTCAGGTCCTGTCAGGTCTTTGCTGGATTTCTTTTCCTATTTCTTAAGCACATGACTTTCAGATACTGTTCACCTGCTGTAGATATTCTTTTTTAGGCCTGCCACTTCTTTTGTCCTCCACTTGTCCAGTTTCCTCAAATTGTTTAAGGGCACACTGCACACCATGCTGAGATATACCAGGTTTTCAGCTAAACTCTTTGGGAATCACCTTGTTGGTGCAAAAATGCTATTTTATGCCTGTCAGACTGTGTTATTGGCATTTTTCATAGATTCAACAAAAGAAATGGGAACAAATTATGTGTTTTTTACAACAAGCTGCTAGTAACAAAGTGCCTAAAGATACAATTTAAAATTGGTTCTTTGCCAAGTTGTCTATTATGTGTAGACACAACACTGGTTCATCCCTTGAGTTAGGTGCCTTTTTTAAAGTTTGAATGATTCATAGCCCAGTGTTAAATAGCTTAAACAAAAAAACAAAAAAAACATCTCTCTGATAATGGTCAGGTACAAGGAATGGACTGAAAATGAGTGAAAAAGCAGCCAATGTCCAAAGAAAAACCTTGAAAGACCTTCAGAAAGCCTGGGGAATCATTGCTTAAAAATTACTAGCTGCTTGG
Source organism: Paratilapia polleni (assembly GCA_015106735.1). NCBI lineage: Eukaryota > Metazoa > Chordata > Actinopteri > Cichliformes > Cichlidae > Paratilapia > Paratilapia polleni. The sequence continues at coordinate 11,964 of VUQI01039248.1, read as the reverse complement.
AAGCAAAATATAAAGAAATGAAGGATGGTTCAAGACTTTTCCACAGTTCTGTATATAGTAAAACTAAATATATTTGTAGCACATTACCAAAGTCACTGTTCTCCTCAACATTTTCAAAACCTTAAGTGAATGCAGTTCTGCTGTTGTTGTAGCCTTTGAACATACACTACAAGACGCTAAAATGTATGGGTTTTAAGAGCTTTGAGTGGCTGGTGTATCAGCGTCAGGGTCTCACCCTCCTGGTCTGGGGGGTCGATGTCATATCCATATCCAACCATAGTCCTGATGGCCTCTCTCAGACTGTCCCTGTTAGATTTCTTGGTGCGTTCGTCCAGTAAAGCATATGGCACCAGCCGAGGATTACGCCTGCTCTTCAAATCCTGCCACAAGCAAAGAAAATAAACTGTGCTAGCAGACTAAATTAATTTAAAATACATGATTTTTTTTTCCATTGCAAATGTTAATATAATAAAATACTTTAATCACTTAGTATTTTCAAACTGAAATCCAGTTTGTTTCACTGAGAAAAAATATGATTTTTACCTGCTGGATGCCATAGGTCCATCCTTGTTTAATTCTATCTTTGGCCCACACATTGTGTGCATTTTCGGCCAGTTTATCAACTAGAACCTCCTGACCAGCATTCAGTTTCACATCAGAGAGGTCCAGTGGCGCAGGCTTATATCCATTAGACATCATATAGCTGCAGATGATACAACATGACCAAATGACAAAGATGAAAGCACAGCATCATGATATTTACATCAACTACATCAACATATTCAGTTATAAAATGGATGTAAAATGCATCAAAATGTTTTTGCTTTAACAAAGCAATAAAAACTAAATCCCTGAAATCTAAGAAATGACATAGAAAATGTAAGTTCGACTTAAATTTATAACAAGATGTCCTACTTTTTGGGTAATTTGATTTTCTTCAGATCATCTTCAGCGTGAATGTTGACCTGAGCGACATGACATCCCAGTGCCAAAAGGGTCCTGAGGATAAAAGAAAATGTGAACAGGAAGAGAAATAAAGACTATAATCAATATTAATATTCAAGCTTCATTACTCTTTGTTAGATGAAAATGATTTCTTGGATTATTTCTACATTTTTAACACAGCTCATTAGACACTGATAAATCCCAACTGATCGATACAGTAACACTGAATAGCACTCAACTTGGGCTGTGCAGAAAAATGACATTTGGCATGTAATCGACAAACCGCATACCCAACTGAACCTTCCTGTAAGAGCAGGGCTCTTTATTGAGCCAAGCCAAATGTTTTTACAGTGCGATGACTCAGTAGTTGGCTGAAATAAGCTTTGGATCCAATATTTGTTAAAAATCAATACTGGAATTCACTCAGGAGATGCAACTCATTACAAGCACTGCTTTAATCTTAGCCTTAATCTGCTTTTGCTCAGCATTCAGCAGAGAGCTGCAGCAATGTCATGAATAGGTAACTGGATTTTTCAGAGGACTGCCTGGCCTTACTTTAGCGTTTCACTAGACATCTGCAAGTTGTAATTCCTTTCAGTTTCAGGCAGCTTGGCGAAATCCACAAGGCAAGGGTGCTGCCTCTTGTTGTCATCACGAACCTGAAGAGGAAGAAGTCAGGCATTATTACTGCATGTGTCATCTCCCAGCATCCACTGTCGTTTGCTCTATGAGCCTGCCTATCTTACAGATTTAAAAGCAAAACCACCCCAATGATAAACATGATTTAGAATGGCTCAGAATTCAGAAAATAAAAAGCGGACTGCAGCTGAATTTATCTTCAGTGGTTGCTTAGAGATGCATATTTTGTTTGTTTTTCTCTTTGACTAATTCAAGCCTCAGGTGTTGATTTTTATTTTTGTAATAAAGTGAGATAAGCCAGCCTCAGCTCAGAAAATAGAGTTGCAATGGCAAGAGACTCAGCTATCTGTGAGAGAGCTGATGGGAAGAAATTTACTGCTGCATGCAGACTCTCAATAAGACGCTGCCAGTGACTCTTCCTGATAATACTCTCTGCTGTTGACAGCAGTTAAATAGAACTGAAGCACACATAGGGCATGAGAAATACACAGTAAGGCAATAGATAGACACATAGATACAAAGCAATGATGCACCATTCAGCATAATGAATCTGGTGCTTGTCCAAAGTGCAATGTCACTCTGAGCTCACTAAGCTTGTTACAGCAAAATTAAAACACTAAGCAGCTATTTGGACCTAAACGTTGTCCCTAATAAACTATAGGACCTGGGTTATCCCCAAGTGAAGCTTTCTCCCAGTCTTAATTAATCTGAATGTCATACTCTTGGAAGGTGAGACACTCATTAAGTTTGTTAAATGGCTGCTGTTGTGATGACAGCCTCAGTGGGAAATGATTCTGTGATAACCACTACAGTACAAAAGAGGCGGCATGTGTGATCAGACTTCTAACAAGCTGCTCTGCAGTAAACAGGAGTGACTGACAGGAAAATGATGGGAGAATGATAGAGGAAAACAGTGGAGACAGGAATGATTAAAATGTCTCTAGATACAGAGGATTTTAACTACAGTTTCACTGAGTTACACATTTGAGCACCTTGAACTGAAAGCAAGCACTTTATACACTGACATACACGCTTAAAAACATAGAATCAGTTACTTTGTACTAGTGAATTTGACACTGTGTCAGACACAGAATTTTTTTTGTTGCTTTAAAGATTTTTATTCTAAGATTTTACTAATACTGACGTTTATTTGGGCATGAAAACAAAACAACAAAAAAAAAACCATGAAAACACTTCCATTTTTCACCAATTTTCTCTCCAGTTTATATTAACTCAAGCATTTTCTGAGATGGGTTTGCCGCAAGAGAAAAAAATACACTGAAACCTATACTGAACAGTGATGTCTTACAGCAGGAAACATTGATTTTGAATGTCAGGTGGTCTATTTACCTGACAGGTAAATATTTTTTAAACTTATCAATTCCCCAATAAAAAAACAGATTTTCAATCAATAAATACACTCAAAATTGTACAAAATGCTGCAGTGAGACTTCTTACAAGAACTGCCCATTTGTTTAAAAATAAATTTTAAGATTTTACGTATTATTTTTAAAGCCCTTTATGGCTTTATGGCCACTGCTGTTCTCATACCAACCAGTGCACAGCCCAAGATCCTCAGGCAGGAACCTGCTGGCTGCTCCCACTTCACACTTCAAGACTAAAGGCGACTGTGAGCACCTTTCTGTTAGGCATGCTAGGTTGTGGAATGACCTGCCTAAGAAACTCCAGCTTGCTGGATCACTCTCTTCTTTTAAATCCTCTTTAGAAGATTATTTACATCAGAGAAATTTATTATAACTTTTCTTATCATTTTTAGGTTGCACTTCAGACTTGCATGGCTCTCTTTTAAAGTTTTTGATAAACCCCTTACTTAAATAGTTTCTTTTTTCCAGCCTGCCTATATAGCCATTTTCACACTTCACATTTTTGCTCTGCAGCCCTGAACTTTTCTAGACCTTACCATGGAGGCACATTTGAGAATGCAAATGTCTGACTCAATTGTGCTGGACACTGAACAGAATTTAACCCGTTAACTTTCTAGTACAAATCCCACATGATGTCTGATTTCTCCAATTTGTATCAATTTAAGAATAGTGCAGGTAATAGTCAGGTGGTTGTCCTGTGTTCTGGCTCCTGCACACTCTCCAGCACTCTCACCTAAACCAAACTAAGTATTTCCAGCAGTGAGAACACTTCTAAAGCAAACTATTTCCTGTTGTGTGTGAGGAAGCTGGAATACCTGGAGAGAAGCCATGCAGACAAACTCTACACATAAACTTTAGTCTTTTTTAAATGTTTTTTTGGTGCCTCTGTTCCTCTACCCATACCTTTCCTTCTTTCTTCTTTTCTTGAATTGACCTAAAGTTCTTAAAATCTCCTTCTTTCATTACAATGAGTACTTTGCTTGTACTGTTTTCCTGTAGTTGTGCATATTAACAGGCCATTTTGTCAGAAGCCAAGGCATGCAGTTAAAGAGGACTGAAATCTTCAAGTTAATGAGCCATTAGCAAGCATTTCAATTTTGACCGCTTGGGTTGACCTTCATCAATGTTTCCAAATATACCCGGGGTGTTTTTGTGTGAATTTTGTCACAGTTTGAGCATGATGATAAATCACAGCTTTACCTTGCCATAGGTCCAGCCCAGTTCAATCTTGTTCATCCCCCACAGTTCGTGGATGTTTTCTGCCAGCTTGTCCCGGATGTGCTCCAAGTGAGGGGGAAGAACAATCTGCAGAGTGAGAAGGGGAACAGATGGTACAGTTAGATTCAAAAAGATGCTGAAAAAAAAGGCTGACAAATGAAAAGTGTTCTTCCTTATGTCTATGCAATTGTTAGATTCAAGTTAGATTCCTAAGGGTTATAGCAAGTTTCCTACTCTTTTGTTACACTGAGGATTCAAGTCAGCACCTATTTTGCATTTGTGCTTCAGAGCCACTGCTGCAGGACTGAATATTATATTACAGGTGTGTAACAGAAAGTGAATTAATCTCATATGGGAGACTCCTGAAACCGTTGCTGGCTTAGAAAACAGTGTTCTCTTCTTTTTAAACAGCAGTAAAACAAGGAGGAGGAGACCAGAAATACTGCAGACATCATGTACTCAACTCAGCAAGATGCTGCACTTGTCAATTCAAGAAGGTAGTTTTCTTCAAACACCTTTACTACAGTTTTTTTAAAAATAAAAATTTAATATTTCATAGCGAGCTTTTTTAGTGTAAGAGCAAACCACCCGAAGAACTTTTCTCATGTACTGTATAGTCTAATTTCCCATAATAGTTTACATTTCAGATTTTTATTTTACTGTACATTCAACATATTTGTTCAGACGTCCCCTTGTAATTTTCTTGACTTTAACACCTCACCTGACTGGTGTCAACAGGAGTGGGGATGAAGGAGGCCTGAGAGAGGAACTGGGTGGTTCCCAGCAGATCACGGACCCCATCATGGTCCCTCTTGTACTCCTTCACAGGCTCTACATGCATCTTCTCTTTGGGCAACAGTGCTTCGTAGCACGGAGAGTAACCAGCTGGTGGCAAGAACTTGAAATCTCCATGGCGTCCACCCAACAGGAAACGGACCCTGTGATAAGACATCAGCAAACATCTGTCTACACCACTGTCAGGGCTGTAGTAGAGAGTTAGTTACAGAAAGGTTGAGATTACCCACCTTCTTCTTCAGTTAAGTCCTTTTTATTTTTTTGCTTATTTGTATAGGGACAAGTATGTGACATGAACCATACCACTCCACATTACATTATTATCTAAACCAAATATAACTTAATTTGTAAGGGAAACATTTCAGGGGATGGTTTCAGTTTTCGTTTTAATTTTTTCCCACTTCATGACAAGACATGACCTGCTATTTGGTACGCCCTGTAACCATTTAGATATCAGGGCACTGCAGCACAGTAAGCCTTTAATGTGGCACTACACTATTCCATTTTGTATGAACCTTATGAACCTACAAAAGCTGACAAGGTGTAAATTCATCAAAAGCCCCAGCAAAAAAAAAAACAAACACAAAAAAAGAACAATATCAGGAAGCACCTCTGTTGAGAATGCCTTTACTGATTATGTCACAATTATAAATGCAGAGCCTTACTTTACACCTGCAGAGAAGCTGACTACAGGGAAGAAGAACCCATCTGTGTTGAAGTCCTCGAACATGCCCTGGACAGGCTGCCCGTTGATCCTGAAGGACATGCTGGGAGCTCCCAAATCCAGACAGCAGCTGACCACATCGTCTGAGTTCAGCAGGTGCTGGTTAATGGAGGCCACGGCCCTTGGGATTCGGCCTAGACAACAGCGGGTGGAGACAGAGAGGGAGGATGGATGGCTGTTACAGCTGCAAAGTCATTGCAAATGTAGGGCAGGATGATGGGGAGAAGAGAAGGGAGCAGAGAGGTGGGGAGTTTGGTGATGAGTGCTTTAAAAGGAATGTCATGAAATGGATGAAGGGAGGTGATGGGTCCTTTAGTAGATTTAGAAGGGAAGTGAGGTGAAATAGTTTTCATGTTTTTAGGATGAGAGCAGAGAAGAGAGGGACTAAAGGACTTATAGCCCTAAAGCACCAAGCCAGCAAACATATGGACCCAAACTAAGGACTAGTTCTTTCCTCTTATGCAGGTGCAAAACCTGAAATCAGCAGGCACTTTCACTTTGAGTGCAAGATGTAAGACGTGTATATGAGATTCATTAGGGAAGTTGTAAAGCTTTTCATAAGATGCAAAAGAGAGGGGAGGGAACCGCTCAAAGAGGTCTAACAGGTAGAGGCTGGAAGGTGGAATTTTATATCAGTGTCCTGAAGATGAAAAAGCAGCATAGAGAGCAGGCTACTGCATTATTCACAGGAGGTTCTGTCAGGGCAAAGTCCTTCAATAACCCTTTTTCTTTTTTCAATTATACAGAAGAACAAACTTGGAATTACTTCACTGCAGTGGTGCATAATAGCATGGAATGATTTTAACAGTTTATATTATATAAAGCAGAGAAATAGATTCAAGTCAAAAGCACAGACCGTGTTTGAGATTTTATTTTGCCACATCAAAAGCCCTGACCATATTAAACTTGTGTGAAACAATTACAAAAACAAAAATACAGGAATTACTCATGTATAAGTCTTTGCAGCTCAGAGTAAGAAGCTGATTTAAAAAAAAAAAAAAAAAGCTTTCCAGGCCTATTTTGGATGCCTTTTTGCAGTAAGACCATCTCAGACCATGCATAGTTTCAAGTAATACCAGAACCAGCCCACTGACCTTTCAATGTGGCCCACAAGATCTTAAAAGGAAATCAAAACAACCCTCAAAATATCAACAGGATGCAACATTTTCTCTGAGGTACTCGATCTCGACGCAAGCTAGTGTTAGCACTCTGTGGCCCTTTGCTTATTTTATCCAAGTCAGTATGGCTCTCTGGAAAAAAATGTTGCCCATCACTTGATTTCACAATACTTGTGTTTATTACAGTGGTCACTGTGTCAAATTGGGTGAATATAGAGTCTTATATAGAGTATATATAAAGTCTTGCCTTGTTTTGGACTGAGAGACTTAAGAGACAATCATGTTTGCTGTCTTTTTTACATCATGTGTGATGTCTGCCTAGCAATTTCCAGGAAAACAATGAAAACCCAGTTGGTGTGTATGATACTGGGTGTCTTGTTCATTTCACAGTTGCACCTAGCTCCACTGACAACATCACCTCTTCAGTTTTGCCATTTTTACAGTTGTACACAGCTGAGCACAGCTTCTAGCATGACAGCTTTTCTGCCAGGAGGTCATAAGGTGTCCAAGATGAGGCGTTGGTTTTTGTCCTTTATGACACACTACGCGAGATAAAAACAATCAACTTTTGTGCACAAAAGTCTATTTTCAAAATGTCTATTTTCATTCCCAAATTGATATGCTACCCTAAATCATCTAGATCAGTGCATAATCTGGCTTTTATCACAGAGTCTGAACTTAGCGTAAAACAAGCAGTTAACCTTAATATTGGATGTATCTAGACTATACAAACATTATCTCTGTATTTTCTTACATCCATAGCTTTTGAATGTCAGCCACATATGAGTCCTGGCAGTAGTGAAATATCAAACTAAGATGCTCACCTGACCAGAGATGAAGTCCATCAAAGCTGTAAGAGTACAGATCATCTCCACTGCCATTGCCTCCCCATCCTTCTCCTCCACCGGGGTATGGAGCGTAGCCTTTAGTGTTGGCCCAGCCTACCCTCAGGTGGGTCGGCTCTCCGGTTACAAAGTGGTCCACCTGGTCAATGACCAGTTCATAATACCACTTCTTATACTGAGCTGAACCTTCAGCTACGCCTAGGAAGATGTTTGGCCTCATACTGGAAATGAAAACGGGTGAAAAAATGGCACAGAATGCAAATGTAATTATTAAGCTATGTTGTGCCAAACCTAAAAAGGTACAGTGGTTGCAAATTTACTATTTTTAATCAGCTTTGTAAAACTAGGATAGTATTTTGAGATTGCAAAAACAGCGACATTATTGCATCCAGAGGCTGCACCAACACTTTAAATTCTCTACCTCTGAACATCATTGACCAGTCGAGTCTGAAGCAGCAGGTCCCTATTGGGAAGCAGGTTGTCACAGATCAGATTCTGATTGGCTCTCACTGCCACTCCATTGCATACACAGAGGGAACAGAGGACATCCAGAATCTGACAGAGAAAAAGACAAAACTTTTGTCAGACACTTTTCCTTTTTGTGTGAAAATGTGTGTGTGTGTGTGTGTGTGTGTGTGTGTGTGTGTGTGTGTGAGAGAGACACATCCACAATGTGTCAACCATTCACAGACTCCAAGAGGAAATGATTAGTTATTCAGACAGACTCTCTGTAAGCTGCGATGCCTTTAGCACATTCACAGCGCATAAAGGGCCTTCAAGCAGAACTACCATCCTCCACCTGCCACTCATGATCAGCAACTGTTGTTTACAAGGAAGCCCTTTGATATCTGCTACAAGTGACAGTGTAAATATTAGAAGACTGACATCTGAACACTGCATGTAAAACACTGGCTCCAAACAAAAGCCATGAAAAAGATTTATATAATCTAGTTTGATAGCTTGATTTTTTAACACTTGCTGAGGCTTTATAACCATATCAAATGTCTTTGCATTGGGTTCAAGCCTGGTGTCAGGACACAACAGAGAGACGGAGAAAAGGATTTTTGCATGCAAAAAAATACTAGCACCAAAAGCCAATCACTATTTGGACTGCATCATAAAGGACCCTGGACAGAAATCTATGGGAGAATTCCATAATGGCAAGGAAAGCTGGTGCCCCACCCCTGTCTACAAAGAACCAGCCAACAGCCAGAATGTGAAACAAATGAGCCAATTTTGCACTGATGCAGTTGAGTTTTGACAGTGTAAAAGTGGTGGTGGTGGTGACAGGTAGAAACAATCTATGCAAGTTTACTTATTGAGCGTTTTTCTTGGCTAAGTGTTTTCATGAAGTGAATTAGGATAGCATTTGTTTAGTGCTCTGGTGGGATGAGCCAGAGACACTGATCTTCTTGGCACTTCTGGATTAAAGAAGCTGTAGAGTAATGGTAGGAGTATAACTTGTGGTGTATAAAGCTTTTTAAACCTTATTTATTATACCACATTTTTAAAGTATTTTTAGTGGTGATTGGTGATTCTATGTATGCAGTTTTTAAAATAAATGTTATGGCTCTCTCCCCATGAATTTAGACAGGAGCTTGGTCTAACTGTCCGCACACTTTGCCAAGATGGCTGCTGAGTGGCAAGCCTCGCTTAACTTTGACTTCACTGAATCCTCTGCCAAGGCAAAAGCCGAAGCAATTTGTCTGTCTCTCTCTCAGCAAGAGTATGCAAAAACTGCCAAGGTAAATTTTATGGCACTTGGTGAGGATGAGGAGCCTGGACAAAAAGAAGGACCCATAAAATTTTGGGTGTGAAGCCAGGTTATTTTCCTCTAAAAGTGATATGGCACTGGCACTGGCAGAGGCAGAGGATGCTCCCTCCTTGTACTTTTCTAGGCTAATATTTGGCCTTCATATTTCCTTCATACTTCTGCTCACCTTGTGGTTGCGTCCATGCTTGTAGAGCAGAGAGATGATGGATTTAATGTGCCCTTTCTGGATGATGTTCAGAGCCTCTGGGCTTTCTACCAAGATACAGTGGAGGACTTCCAGGATTCCTAAGGGGTTGCACAAGGGGTTGTTTGCCATTTAACAAAAGAAATGTTTAGACCACATCTTAACATCAATGGGAGTTTGTTTTTTTTTTTTCCGAGCAGTGCAATGCTATCATTGTTTTGGGCTTTTTTTTCTCCTTTTTTTTTTTTTTTTGAAATTTTAAAAAAATTTTTTTTTTTTTTTCCCTTGTTGAA
>VUQI01039246.1:0-11586 GCA_015106735.1 Paratilapia polleni | reverse complement strand
GGTCTGATGAAACTAAGATTGAACTGTTTGGCCTCAATTCTAAACGTTATGTCTGGAGGAAACCAGGCACCGCTCATCACCTACCCAATACCATCCCAACAGTGGTGGGAGCATCATGCTGTGGGGGTGTTTTTCAGCAGCAGGGACTGGGAGACTGGTCAGGGTTGAGGGAAAGCTGAATGGAGCAAAGTACAGAGATATCCTCAATGAAAACATGTTCCACAGTGCTCAGGACCCCAGACTGGGCCGAAGGTTCACCTTCCAATTTGACAATAACCCTAAGCACACAGTGACGACAACACAGGAGTGGCTTAGGAACAACTCTGTGAATGTCCTAGAGAGGCCCAGCTAGAGCCCTGACTTGAACCCCATCCAACATCTCTGTAGAGACCTGAAAATAGCTGTCCACTGATAGTCCCCATCCAACCTGACTGAGCTTGAGAGGATTTGCAAAGAAGAATGGCAGAAAATCCCCCAATCTAGGTGTGCAAAGCTTGCTGCATTATAATCAAAAAGATTCAAGGCTGTAATTGCTGTCAAAGGTGCATCAACTAAGTACTAAGTAAAGGGTCTAAATACTTATGCAAATATGATTTTTTTTTCTTTTTAATAAACTTACAAAAAATCTTAAAATTCTGTTTTCAATCTGTCATTATGGGGCACAGAGTGTAGATTAATGAGAGAAAAAAAAAGAATTTAAATGATTGCAGAATCAGGCTCCAACATAACAAAACAGAAAAAAGTGAAGGGGGTCTGAATACTTTCTGAACCCACTGTACCATTACCCCTGCATCATGAGGTTGTGACTGAAAAAGTGAAACTGAAGATACACACAACTGAAATGACATTTTTCTGTAGGGTAGCTTGGCTCTCCCTTAGAGAAACAGGCAAAAGAGCTCACACATCTGGAGGGAACTTTGATCTGCTCCTTTGTATCGAAAGGAGCTAGTTAAGGCCCCAGTTATACAGCCCTAGAGACTGGTCTGTGACTCCTGGCAACCGCCGTTAGCTATGGAAAACTGTGTATTCCCCAACCGGTTGGCGTGTGGCTGCTAGAGATTGCAAGCAGTTGCTAGGTGTCATTAGTCCTCAAGCGGTATATGAAGCTGCATCATGCTGTGGGGGAGACCTTCATTTCAAAGTAAAAGTTGTGCCTTTTGTGTTGGTTACAGCATTAAGGCACAACTTATACTCTTGAGGCAAAGGCCTCCGTTTCTGGTTTGTGTCACACTTTTTCAAGTTTCACTACTGGTCAACCAGTAGTTGGCGAGTGTTTGCAGACAAGTTGGCATCTTCTATGCAAACCATGGCAATCTGCAGCACCCTCTTTGTGACTGATTTCACCTGGTGACAGCCAGCAACCTCCAGCAACTACTTGTCAACAGTCGGAGAATACACAATTTCCCTAGCGACCTGAAGTTGCCAGGGGGTCAGCGACCAGTCCCTAGGCCTGTGTGACTGAGGTCTAAGGTTATTGATACATCCAGTCAGCATACATCTTTGGGGTTTGTTCACTAGAGAGGTCTCTTCCTGTTAAAAGGGAGTTCTTCCTTTCCACTGTTGCCAAGTAATTGCTCATAGGGGATTGTCTGTTTGTTGAGTTTCATCTCTAATATTTTAGAGTCTTTACCTATAAAATGCCTGGAGATGACTGTTGGTGTGAATTAGTACTATAGAAAGAAAATTGAATAGAACTGAATAAAAATGTAGCTGGGAAATGGGTCACCTCAAATCCCCTTTTTAGTCTACTGCCACTGCTATACGATTCTGGATAATTGTAATTTGTTCTGAGTGTAGATATAATGGAAAAGATGTACAAGAAGACAGAGAAGTAGTTGACAATGGAAGGATAGTATGAAAAAAAGATACAACAAAGAAGCCACATTTTCTTGATAAATTGCACACAAAAAGATTTAGCTGTTATCAAGAGCTCTGAATGGCAATTTCTACACATTACCTTTTAGAGTAGTTTTCATCTGGGAAGATGAATTTATGTGACTTAATAAGATCAGTCTGAGCAATAAGGTAGTAATGCTTCTGTAATCCTTCTTAGTTCAACACACAAGAACCAGGTAGCTAATCAAGATATCAGTTTATATGTTCCCCACCATGACTAGTGATCTGGGTGCACTATTTAAGGAGACTGGCTTGCTAGATGAAAAATGTTAAGTATTTAACGTAAGAATTTGCAGAGAAAACATGTAAATATGTGAGAAATATATGACAAAGTGTGTGCATCAGTGTAGAATGAATGCATATGAGAGAACATACTTTGCCTTCTCAGCTAGTAAATCAAACTGACATATTGATAGAAAATGCTCCATCTGTTTTACCATTCACTGGGATATTTTGATATCATCTGTGCTTCACACTTTTTCATGTAGCTCACTGTGCAACCAGTCTTTTCCTGTAAATTCAGTTAAACCCTTAAAAATTGTAACCTGCAGGCTGTAGCAAGCTTTCTGATGGAGACATTCAGAGGCTTACATTTGTTTCAAGGCAGGCACACATAATTTTACAGCATGATTTATTGTCCGCACAGACAACATTGCCCTGGGATATTTCAGATAACTGCACTGCATTAGCAACAAAAAAAAAGGCTTGGTTTTAAGCAGCTGCTTATGTACTTGTCAGATTGGATTCAGGGATCACAAGCAAGGGGGGAGTTATATTTAGTGACATGTATTATGATAGATGAGCACAACCATTTTGTGATTTTTTTATTATTTAAATTATAAGGTTTTATGAGATGCCTTCAAAAAGTTCAATGTCTCTTCTCATAAAAAGCAAAAACTGCCTCCGCTTCAAGGCTGCCTTCTTGTGAAATATATACTATCCTATACTGTATTTGATGACTAACATAAACTTGGTGTGTGCCATTTGCTCTCATAAAATGACATGGGTACTAAACATTGGTTCTGTAAATTGGTTACATTATTGTAATCAATCTTTTAACCCTACTGGCTTTTTGCCAGTGCAAGGAGTTTTCAGAAGTACCTTAAACATGTCATAATGGGCAATAGCTTTCTGCCTTTTTTATTAATCCTTCTACCACCATGCAAGGAATTTGTTGAATTCATTGTCTGCACCATGTTTCAGGGGACTCAGAATTTATTGGTTATGTCAACTGTGATAATTGCAATTTGCAATTTAGTAAAAATGAACAAAATGCATACTCCGAGGGGAATATGTTAATATATTGTTTGTTGCTCAGCACAGGGCAGGTCATTTGTTTTTATCAGCCTGCTTAGCTGAATGCATTTACACTCTGCATTAGGATGTATTAATATTTGAAGGCACTGTTATTACCCATTTTAATCAACAGTATTTCTGATGAGTCAGCTGCAACTGTCATTCACACAAACATGTCTAAATAGCTACAAAGAAGTTAGATGGAAGAGCCTATGTCTTTCTTGTTACACTGGCTAGGGCTTATTCATTTGGCACCTGATGATACACTATGTTTACTGGGTTAGTCATCAGCCCGTCACATTGCCTCATGAGGTTATTATTCATCAAATAATGTAACAGGTTTAGGAAACAACATAAAAAAGAGTCATATTTTTTCTGTGACTTGTGTACATGTTGTTAAAAGTTGTTGCATTCAGCTGAACAGCTGTCTATCAGAAAACTTTACCCATCATGTACATTCATATTTATCTATGGTACAAACTGAGAACATGCTCTTGTTATCAATCTGTTTATGCTCTTGAAGCATGCTGTATTTCAGATTTGAATGTTTGGCCAGCCAAGCTCAAATGCACAAGTCAGGGTTCACCATAAGAGCTGACAGAGCAGGCAGCAGCTATGTATTTGGAGTGGTATACTATAGGAAATCAATCATTTAAAGAAGACAAGTAACATGTGGACATATAGGTAAGAATAGACTGGATATTTCTTTGACTGTGTGCATGTTTCATGCAGCCTATAGGTTCAGTATGTGCAAAATCTGCAGGTTTTCAGGGTAACTATTACTGGTATATTTCTTGGATTAAGATAATATTCATGTTTCAGATCTGAAAAAATATTGTTATACTAACTGAGTTGAAAGATTCTGAGTCGAAAAAAAAATTCTGTTAGCTCTGCTTCTTTCTTTCGATCCTTTGAAGGCCAGGATCATTGCATCTTACCTTTTCAATCACTCGCAACAAAACAAGGTAGAAGAAAGAAGAATCTTGTGTTGGTTGCAACTGTAATTATAATCAAAGACACTCATGGAGTGACACTGTGTCCTTGTGCTGCATGGTGTTTGTCTTCAAATTTAAAAAAAAAGACAATCAGTGCACAAAACAACTTGATTTGCTAGGTGACAGGCAGATGTGTTTAAAGTAATTAGCCTTAACCTACTTTAACACAACACCCTTTTTCCTCCACTCTGTCTGTGATGCCATTGACAATAGATTGAAAATAGATTACAATGCTAAACATTAGTTTCAGCTTTTTTTCTGGTGGGTTTGTTAACAATAATAATTCAATAATAATAATTACTCTTTTCAAAAATGATACATTTGTCTTTGATTCGACCATTATAATGGTGCTATTTATGTTTCCTAGAAATAGATACTTAATGTGTTAATTTATTGTCTTCACCTAATTATTTCTGGCTTTATTTAATGTTAATTTTGAATCAAGGTTGGTTCAAGGCACGGGTACTTTAATCTGGAGAATTACATGCCATAAGATGATATAATGGAAGTGAAAAACATATCCTAGAAAATACTAAGTGTAGCCTTTATATTGTTATGTTGAATATACTGCGCAACTCTTTGAATATACTGTATATTCCCACTTCCTTTGTAAATATAGCACAGCTACCTATCCACGTTAAAATGTGCCTTTTCCCCCCTTTTTTTGATATAAATACATAGAGAAAAAATGCCCAATAAACAAAGCAACATTTAGATTGTTTAATGACATGTTTTATATTTAAAAGTTAATATAGTTGTTGGTTTTAATTTAGTGATTTCAACTGGGACTAGATGTGTAACTCCTGACAGGAGCATGAAAAAGTAGTGATATCTTCTTCTACAGTGTGTTGTTTATGTCTCCAAGGGGCTAATTACAATAGTGGAAGTGTGAGGCTGTCAATTGAAGCCAGTATCTCGCCACTATACTAAAGTCTTGATACCCCTATAAAGGAAAGAGTCCACACTCAAATACTGTGTAACTGAGATCTAATGTATCACAGTTTTCATTTGCTCCAAGCCCTGAACATACACTGTCATCAAAACTGTCAACTATTCCACTTTATATTTTTCTATTTTATCCCATCCAAGTGATTTATTCTGAACATTTATTTGTATGATCTTCAGCACTGAAGCACTGATATACTTTCTCAGCAGTCAAAGAAGGGATAATGAAGTCCTTATGTTGATACGAATATGTAGACAGGTAGATATTAATGTGCGAGAAAATTTAGTATTCTCTGTCAGCTCGCACAAGGCCAGATGCTGTCAGAGTAGACAGTGCATCATAATCTTGTTCCATCTGGCATATGGTGGATACAATCTCTAAAAATGTTTCACTTGAGGGATGTACTCTCGAAGGGCTTGGCATACCCCCTGCTGTCAACATTTGAGCTATTGCGCTGACTGACTCCAAATATTCCATTTTGGCTGTATGTCTCAAAATGTCACCCCTGACTTCTGTACAAAGAAAGCGATCCCCACCAATCAGGTGGCTCAGGTTGAGGAGATAAATGACATTCTTTAGGAGAGAAAGTGCAATCTAATTTCTACAGCATCCCTAAGTTGCTCATCCCTGATAGCCTTGCACATAGCTCTATTGCCTCTGCCCCTTTGGGAAAGCAGACCATTTTTCTTTCTGGCTACAGAGAAGGAGCTGAGCAGGAGCCAGCAGAAGCCAGATTGGCAATATTTATCTTGGTCTGAAGAGGGACTGAAAACAAACATTCAGGGTAATTTTAACCTGGAATGTATGCTTGGGAGGGGAATGAGGACTGTGTCAATATCAAAGTGAAATAACAATCTCCATTGGTTTCCCTAGCTTTTTCACCCGTGATTAAAAACATGTAGGAACGAAGAGATGACCAAAAAATGGTACTCATGTAATTTGTTTGTAATATATTAGGTCAGCTAGTTCAGATTTAAAAAGCCTCTATATGGCTGCAATAGATCACAGAAGATTGTTTCCTCTTTTTGCCACAGTGAGCAAAGCACGTCCATACACACATACATGACTTTGGAACAAAGGCCTGTTGGGAATTTTTTTTTTTTTTCACCACTCCCCACAGACTTGGAATCAATAAAAAACTCAGAGCCTGTTAACCTCCTTAAACTATTTAACACCAACTGGCCCCTATTACTCAGAGCAGTCAATGATGTTTGTCACTTTAATGCGATTAGTACAGTTTCCGATTAAGCCTATCACAGACCTCTGCCTGTGACTCTAGGGGTCAGTGTTCGGCAGCTACCTTGCACTTAACCGTGTTTTGAACGGATAAATAGTTTAACATTAATTGTCTCTAAAATCCCCTCATTTTGCTCCCTTTATTGGTCTTATTCCACAGTTTTTTCTCTCCTCTTTAGCCAGTAAATAAGGAAGAATACTATTCACATAAAACCAAAACAGTTATACAAAATAGACTAAAGGGCTGCATAGAGTTGATATAAAGTGCAGAGCTGGGTGGTTATTCTCTGGGTTACTCATTACTAGGAATCCCTTTCACATAACATGCAGTCATTTCATCCATTGTTATTGTAGAATAAATCTTGATTTAGTGCAGCTTTCTGTATCTATGAAAGGCTTTGCACTAAAATGTCACACTGTAGGGCTCAGCATACAGTAAAAATCTTATCTGGGAAAGGAACAGTTGCTCAGAATAGCTCAGAATCCTGAGTGACATGGGTAAAATCAGTGAAGGCAGAGAGATCAGCTCACACCTGCAGGGATTACAGCAGGCCTACCACTGTACACTTCTTTGCCTCAGACTTCACACATTTTAAATAGCTGCACAAATGTCAGCATCATTTGGAGTGATGACAGGAAAGATTACTTCTCTTTATACTTTTTTTTAATACTTTTGATGTTTATGCACACACCGTTCTTGTGCTTCACACCTAACTGTAATTTACTGATGTGATTGAGTGTAAACACAAAGGTATCGATGACTTCCTCAGCTTCATCAGCCAGCTGTAGAGGTGGGTGAGCTCAAATGCCACCTTTGCTATTTTCTTGTAGGCAGAAGACAGATGGTCAATGGATTGAGTTGAGGTGAAGCAGACAATTCAATTGGCTGGCAAGTCAAACGAAGAAGCTGATCCTGTCTTTCTTTTTTCCCTTTTATTGTAATCGTACGTCTCGTGTAAAATTTTGCTGAAATGTGTGACCGTGTGGTTTTTTTGTGTTGTGGGTGGGGGGAGGTGTAAGGGTGGTTTGGGTTTCAGACAGATGAAAAGAGTGATTATCAATTGATACCCTGTGTAGTGTGCATCTTGCTTGTGGCACTGCTGGCACCATGAAATGCTCCCTTTGTGGATTTGTGATGAGTTGTTAAACATAGGAGAGGTACCGTCAGCAAAGCAATAATTTATACATGGACTATGATTCAGTACAAAGAGTTATATGCACTTACTAATTGCCACTTCTGTAAGGCTTGGACCATTTAAAGGCTGACATGTACTGAATTAATATTTGACATTTTAAGTAGTTTTAAATTTCAATGATGTAATTAACTCAAAGAGGCCACTTTAATTCTGGTAATTGACTTGAGACGTTTGACATTTTATTATGGACTGTTGCCCATCATACACAGAACATATTTTCTAGTTTAGCCAGTATGTTTTCTAGTATTTTTCCATTTATCCAGTTTGAATTTGGCAGTGCACCATTTGAGCTATCCATTTTTTCTTGTTACCACATTACAGATAATTCTAATTTTCTTTGTACCTTCCAGCCTTTGGAACCAAAACACTATTAAATACTTTCACTCTTCCCATTCCTCTCTTCCTGCTCAGTTGAGCCCATAGGCCAAGATGTATGCTTGTCACATTACTCTGAAAAACACATTAATATTCTGCCCGCAAAGTGTTCTTTGTAGTGTTTTCTACTGAATATGGACTACGCTCCTTTTACGTAGTTTGTTTTTACCAGGAAAAGACAGGCAACAGTTGCTTGAAATGAAACATCTCTTCTAGTATATATATATTCTAGGTGCTGGGGTGCAAGAACAGACCTGAATGTTAATGTTAAAGCTAATACAAGATAACAAATTGTTGCTTTTTGAAAATAGTTGCAGGGGAAATACCAGGGTGCACTTATGTCCACAAAAAATCACGATGCAGTGCCACTTTACTCCTAAACTTTTTCTCCATCAACCATGTGTCTTGCCAGTGTGAAATGAAGAAGACAATAAGTTCTGTGCCCAAGAAAAAACACTTGACATTGATGTTCATAGTATGCACTGTTTTTGCTCAGGACAAGAAGGGGAAATGAGAAAAATAATTTGATATTGGCCCATTGTTGCAGTACACTCATTCTAATTGACTGTGTTGTTGTGCCTGCCATGGCTTGAAATGAGTTTCCTCCAGAGAATTTGGGATGTATTTGGGATTATACTGTCAAGCAAAGGCAAAAGCATCTTATAAAAGAGATTACTTTATGATGCCATGCCATATATTTTAGACATTTTTCAGCATGAAAGTGGACCAAACAAACAGCTGTTTAGTTTAATGACTGACACTGAAATTTCACCTTTCATCTTTTGCAAATGTTCTTTCCAGTCCATCAGTAAAGATGACAAGCTTCTCACATAAGGTTAAAGCATACTGCAACTTGACATGTTTAAAATTGCTTTGCTATCCCCATAATCAGTTGTAGAGCTATTTAAAGAAGATCTCGCCTGTGTACACTCATCGGACATTTGGTGATCTCATTGTTATGTCCAAGAAACCAGTTTGATTGCATTTTGGAAGCAGCCACCAGAAGATGGGTACACTGTGGTCATAAAGGGATGGACATGGTAAGCAACAATACTCAGGAAGGCTTTTGCATTTAAACAATGCTCAATTGGGACTAAGAGGCCTGAACTGTGACAAGAAAATATCCCCCACACCATTACATCAACCACCACCAGCCTGAACGGCTGATGCAAGGCAAGAAAGATCCATGTTTCATATATATGCCAAATTACTTCCCTACCATCCAAATGTCGCAGCAGAAATAAAGACTCATCAGGCCATGCAACATTATTCCAATCTTCTATTGTTCAATTTTGGTGAGCCCGTGAGGAAAGGTAGCTTCAGTTTCCTCTTCTTAGCTGACTGGAGTGGCACCCGGTGTGGTCTTCTGCTGCTGTAAACCATCTGCTTCAAGGTTCAACATGTTGTGTGTTCACAGATGCTCTTCTGGTTATAATGAGTGGTTATTTAAGCTACTGTTACCTTCCTATCAGCTCGAAGCAGTCTGGCCATTTTTCTCTGACCTCTGGCATCAACAAGGCATTTTCACCCAGAGAACTGCTGCTCACTGGATATTTTTTCTTTTCTGTCAGAACTCACGAAGCACAGGCCATGCAGAAGGAGTGGCAGCAATCTTTCACTTCAGCTTATTAATCAACCAAACACCCAGACAGAGTTTTAATTCATTTGAAAGCCTGACTTTTAGCTTTGTCCACCCTAATTGGAAAACTCAAAAACCAGTATTATTTGTTGTTATCTATCGTCCACCTGGCGCTTACTCAGAGTTTATATCTATTTATCTGATATAGTGCTCAGTTCAGATCAAATAATTGTAGTAGGTGATTTAAGATTCATGTAGATGCTGAAATGACAGCCTCAACACTGCATTTAATTTATTATTAGACTCAACTGGCTTCTCTCAAAATGTAAATGAGCCCACCCAGCACTTTAATCACATTCTGGATCTTGTCTTGACATATGGCATAGAGATTGAACCTTTAACTGTATTCCCTGAAAACCCTCTTTTGTCTGATCATTTCTTAATGACATTTAAATTTACAATAATGGATTACTCAGCAGTGGCGAATAAATTTCATTACAGTATAATTCACAAATGCACCTTAAAGTAGATAACTTGTAAGCTGGAGAGGAAATGGCATTTCACTTATTTAGAAGACCTTCGTTTGGACTGAAAAATAGTTTGTTGCTGTGTAAAAAAGCTCTCCGTAAAGTTAGGACATCTTATTATTCATCACTGATTGACGAAAACAGGAACAACCCCAGGTTTCTTTTCAGCACTGTAGCCAGGCATTACAGAAAAAATTATTCACAGCCGTCCCACAGGCGTATCATTATGTACAGCAACTTTCAAAACTGCTGCTATTTATTTAGACTCTTTCTCTCCGACTGATCTTTCTGAGGTTACTTCAACAATTATTTCCTCCAAACCATCAACGTGTCTATTAGACCCCATCCCTACAAGACTGCTCAAAAAAGTCCTACCACTAATTAATGCTACACAATTTTAAATATGATCAATCTATCTTTATTAACGTGCTACGTACCACAGGCCTTATGTATGTACCACAGTAGTGGTAATTAAACCATTACTTAAAAAGCCTTCTCTTGACCCGGCTGTCTTAGCTAATTATAGGCCGATCTCTAACCTTCCTTTTATTTCTAAAAGTTTTGAAAAAGTATTTGTAAAACAGCTGACTGATCATCTGCTGAGGAATGGTTTATTTGAAGAATTTCAGTCAGGCTTCAGAATTCATCACAGCATGGAAACAGCTCTAGTGAAGGTTATGAATGATCATCTCTATACTTGTGCTGTTTGACCTCAGTGCAGCATTTGATACAATATTTTACTACAGAGATTATTAGATAGATATGATACAAACCACTTCAGCGGAATTCTTTTAATACCCAAGGTATGTTCTAGAGTCCAATTTGTTCATATAAATGGGGAGAGTTCTTCACACACTAAAGTTAATTATGGAGTTCCACAGGGTTCTGTGCTGGGACCAATTCTATTTATATTATACATGCTTGAATCAATGAAGCCCGATGACACACCAATTACCTAAACTACAGGTATGTCTTAAAGATTGAAAGGCCTGGATGACCTCTAATTTCCTACTTCTAAATTCAGATAAAACTGAGGTTATTGTACTTGGTCCTAAAAATATTAGAAACATAGTGTCTAACCAGATACTTACTCTGGATGGCACTACCTTTCCTCCAGTGACACTGTGAGGAATCTTGGAGTCATTTTTGACCAGGATATGTCTTTCAACGTGCATAATAAATATGTAGGACTGCTTTCTTGCATTTGCGTAATATCTCTAAAATTAGAAGCATCCTCTCTCAGAGTGATGCTGAAAAACTAGTTCATGTATTTATTACTTCTAGGCTGGACTATTGTAATTCATTATTATCAGGCTGTTCTAACAGCTCCCTGAAAAGCCTTCAGTTAATCCAGAATGCTGCAGCGAGAGTACTGACAGGGAATAGAAAGAGAGACCATATTTCTCCCATATTAGCTTCTCTTCATTGGCTACCAGTTAAATCCAGAATTGAATTTAAAATCCTTCTCCTCACATACAAAGTCTTAAAAAATCAGGCCCCATCATATCTTAAAGACCTCATAGTACCATATTATCCCAAT
>VUQI01039245.1:0-12857 GCA_015106735.1 Paratilapia polleni | reverse complement strand
CTGAAAAAGAAAAGAATCAAGGTGCTGCAATGGCCCAGTCAAAGTCCAGACCTCAAATCCATTGAAATGCTGTGGTGGGACCTTAAGAGAGCTGTGCATAAAGGAATGTCTGCAAACCTTAATGAACTGAAGCAAGGCTGTAAAGAAGAGTGGGACGAAATTCCTCCACATCAATGTGAGAGACTGACAGTCATACAGAAAAGGATTACTTCAAGCTATCGCTGCTAAAGTTGAGTCTACAAGCCATTGAATCATGGGGTGTACTCAGTTTTTCACATGACTGCATAGAGTATACTGTAGTATACAATGTTAGTATTGCCTGTAAAAGAAATGTCTATAAATTCTGTCTCTTGCATTTATTTATTTATTGAAATGTTTTCTTTGATGGGGATGATGCAGTCTAACATAGTTCCAATACAGAGAATGAAACTGATGTGCTGCACAGAGACATTATAGCTACTGCTCATTCCCAACCCTTGTCCATAGTTGAGCTTGTATACCCACAATAACCAAATAAAAATTTATGGATTTCAGCCACATAAAACCACAATAATCTGTAGATACAAAAATATATGGAAAAATGCATAACTACAGTGAAATACACATAAGAAGTAACTAAAATATGACTAAAAAAAGATGCATTTATAATATACAGTGGTACACTCACTGGCCACTGTATTAGATACACCTGTTCTACTGCTCATTAGCAAAAATATCCAATCAGCCAATCACATGGCAGCAACTCAATGCATTTTGGTATGTAGACAAGATCAAGATGACCAGCTGAAGTTCAAACTGAGCATCAGAACAGGTGAAGAAAGGTGATTTAAGTGACTTTAAATGTGGCATGGTTGTTGGTGCTAGACGGGCTGGTCTGAGTATTTCAGAAACCTCTGATCTACTGGGATATTCCCACACAACCATCTCTAAGGTTTACAGAGAATGGTCCATATCAGGGACTAAGCATTAAAGCAGAAGGATGGATGTGTAAAAAGCTTATTTTTTTCCTTTAATTTTAATTGAATGAAAAATTGTAGCAATTTCCATAAAGTCCAAAATAGTACAAGAAATCCAGAAAAGTAGCTACTAAACAGGGCCCAACTCAAAATGAGGTCAACTAAACAAAAAGACAACTCAAGTTAACTGACCTACCCTAACAATTAACATACGACTATATATAGACATAGGCTAGCCTAAAAGACACAAAAATAACACAAATAATAACAATGAGTAAACCTGGAAAAACCCAGTGTAATATAACAAGTCAACAAAAAACTTTTACAAAGCAAAATTAACTCATCGTATTATGTATCATCACATTTCCAAGAAAAAAAAATTCTTTTGAAAGTTCCCCAATGACATGTCCCCTACTTTCAGTCCACTGTTGGAATCTTCTATTTCCTGTTTGTCTTGTATAAAAAGTCCTCTCATCCAGCCAAACAGTTCTTTGGGGCTCAGGGAAAACACAAAAGGTAGCTATGATTAGCAAAGGAAAGAAATATAAGACAGAATTGTTTATTAAATCTATGACGTGTTAGAAAACAACTGTCACAAATAAAGATATCTGAAAGTAAGACTATGTGCCATGTTATTATTTGAATATGTTTGTGTGAAAGATTGTTAACCAAACTAAAGAAATACTAACAATGAGGGGTGGCCAGAATTGGGCGTAATAACATGAAATCATGGATCCATCCTTGTTTGTATCAACACCTCAGGCTGCTGCTGCTGGTGGTGTGATGGTGTGGGGGATATTTTCTTGGCACACTTTGGGCCCCTTAGTACCAACTTAGCATTGTTTAAACGCCACAGCCTACCTGAGTATTGTTGCTTTATGACCACAGTGTACCCATCTTCTGATGGCTGCTTCCAGCAGGATAACACACCATGTCACAAAGCTCAGATCATCTCAAACTGGTTTCTTAAACATAACAAATGGCCTCCACAGTCACCAGATAGAGGCCGATAGAGCACCTTTGGGATGTGGTGGAACAGGAGATTCACATCATGGATGTGCAGCCAACAAATCTGCAGCAACTGTGTGATGCTGTCATGTCAAAATGGACCAAAATACTGAGGAATGTTTCCAGCACCTTGTTGGATCTATGCCATGAAGAATTAAGGCAGGTCTGAAGGCAAAACGGGGTCCAACCTGGTACTAGCGAGGTGTACCTAATGAAGTGGCTGGTGAACTGGTACTCAATGGATATTTTCTCTTTTTCAGCCCATTGTCTGTAAATCCTAGAGATGGTTGTGTGGGAAAATCAACAGTTTCTGAAATATTCAGACCCACCTGTCCCTCACTAACAACCATGCTAGGTTCAGAGTCACTTAAATCACCTTTCTTCCCCATTTTGATGCTCAGTTTGAACTTCAGCAGGTCATCTTGACCATGTCTGCCTGCCTAAATGCACAGAGTTGTGATGTGATTGGGTGATCAGATATTTTTATTAATGAGCAGCTGAACAGGTGTGCCTAATAAAGTGTCTGTTGAGTGTATTTTTATGTTAACTTTATTATAACGAGTTACAGCACAAGCTGATTTTCAATTCTCCACATAGCACCATACCAAAATGGCACTCCTGCACTCTTCTCATAATGTTTCTACGTTTCTGTGTACACACGGCACCAGATGTTTTAATAATGGATATAAAATGTTACAGATGTGTGACTGAAAAAGAGAAAGTCTGTTGTCTACAGTCATTAGTCTGTCCCAGTGACTGTAGAAAAACTTTTTACAGTCACTGGTCTGTCCACGCTCCTAGCAGAGGGTGGCGGTAACGCATCTAATGTGCAGAATAAAAATCAAATGAAGAAGAGAAGATGCGCTGATTGGTGGAAAGTTTGGCGGACTTTATCCTCCGCTGTGGGACAGGGCTTTTTTTGGTCTGATTTCAGTTCAGTGTGCGGTTGACAGCGCGGGAGTCTCAGCAGCTGGTGAGTGAGCTGGTTAATGTTTCACAGTTAGCGCCAAACACAGCGGAAACTAATGTTAGGGCAAGCGGATAGAAAATATATGCAGAAATAAATATGTTTTGCGCTTAAATATCCTTTTTTGGAGAGTTTTTGAATCTTTCGGCTGTTGCCGTTAGCTACTTCAGGTGACACTCGTCTAAACAGCAGACCAGCTAAGCAGGTAGTAGTTTAGACTCTTTACTTGGTGATACGTTCAGGGCTTCTCCCGCTCCAGAGGTTTAGCCAACGTGTACACTGTACAGCTTCTCAGTGTCTGGGTCAGTCAGAGCAGTCACAGTAATGAGAGACATGCGCTGTTGTGTAACATTGAACAGATGCATGATTGTCATGTGGAGACAGACAGGAGAAACGGGCTCTGTTAAAGATCTGGCAGCTGTGCACTTAATGGAGTAGTGAGCTTGTTATCTGAGTTGCAAAATAACCAGGGTTATGGCAGATTTTGTAGTTCAATGGCTTTTTTGGGCTGTGCAATGGTTCAAAGATTAACTGATGAGGCCATTCACCCCGTGCACTCTTTGTCTGAGGCTTTGTGCTGTGATAACGGCCAGTTTGTCAGCAGCACTCGCTGCATACTGTGTCATCACATACAGTTGTTATTTTTTTTTCCTGAGTTAAATTGTTTTTATGTCAGTGTGACTGTCTTAACTTTTAGATTTCCACCTTGTGTGACCAGAACAACAACAACAACAACAACCATGTCTTTAACAAACGGCCAACATGTGAGCAAAGAAGAATGGGACTCCCACAACAAGATGATGCTGGAGCCGCTGGCAATGAGTGACTCAGAGGTTTGTGTTTAGTGGATGTGTCATTTTGTAAACAAAAAAATGTATTTAATCTTGTGTAAATTAAACCCCACTTAAACAAGTTAAAAATATTTTTATCATAAGATCTGGTGATTTATTTATTTTTTATTTTATTTTCCCTTTGATGGAAGGCCAAAACCTCTTTGGCAGGTGGCAAAATTTTTCATATGTAGGAAAAACCCTGTAAAGTATTTGTTTGTTTGTGTTTCAGGTGTTCTCCATTATTAAAAAAGAGAAGCACAGGCAGACGTACGGTTTGGAGCTGATAGCATCTGAGAACTTTGCCAGCAGGGCCGTTCTTGAAGCTCTGGGTTCCTGTATGAACAACAAATACTCAGAGGGCTATCCTGGCCAGAGGTACAACACTTAATCTGCTTGAAATCCCAACTGGCAATAAAACAGACAGTGGTATTTGTAATGATGAGCATGATTCATATGTACAGGTACTACGGTGGTACGGAGCATATCGATGAGCTAGAGATACTCTGTCAGAAGAGGGCACTGGAGGCCTACGGCCTGGATTCAGAGAAATGGGCCATCAACGTTCAGCCATACTCGGGTATCAAATGTTTATACATTTTAAAACCAAGTCAGACTACATCAGTCAGACTGTTCAGCATCCACATGCAGCATCTTCTTTGTGATTCTCTGTAAGGCTCGCCTGCTAACTTTGCCGTCTACACGGCGGTTGTTGAGCCCCACGGCAGGATCATGGGGCTGGACCTTCCCGATGGAGGTCACCTGACGCATGGCTTCATGACTGACAAGAAAAAAATCTCAGCAACCTCCATCTTCTTTGAGTCCATGCCATACAAGGTATGTGTATTTTTCAGAAACCAGTCTTTTCTGAGGGAATTGAGAGCAAACGTCTCAAAGATGTGATGGACTCTGTTATTTCTTTGGATGGGAATGACATCCAAGGATTTGTCATGATGTGGTTCCTCACAAGAGCTGGGACACATCGCAAAACGCCATAATTTGATTTGAATATAGACTTCATTCAGGGCTTAAAACCAAAAACCTTTCAGTTATCAAACAACATTTACATGAATAATTTGCAAGTTCGATTTACTTTTCCAAGAAAGTAAAAAACAGATGAACAACTTATCAGATATCTGCTTTAACAAGCAGTTCAACAGGTGTACCTAATATAGTGGCCAGTGAGTGGATACAGTATGGTATTCTGTCTAGTAGGTTTGATATTCTGTGTCTAGTGTAAAACATTTGGTCTATAAGGGTTTTTTTTTCCCCAAAAGAATGCTATTAGGTGTTTGGCATTTAAAAAAATGGACGTTCATTAATGGTTTTGGTTTTTGTTTTTGTCCTTTCTTCTTACAATTGTGTCCTCCTGGTTACAAACCAAGTAGATTTTGAGTTTGGGTCTAGTGGAATGATTTCCTAACATTTTCAAGTGGCTTCAGTAACAGACTTAATAAAACCCCACTCAGGCAGTATTACATTAGCAGTCTGAATATAACTTTAAGGAAGTGAAAATAAATGAACCTTCCTTGTGATACATTAACTGTATGCTACATGAATTCCAGACAGTGCTGACACAGTAAAAGCAGGTAGATTGCTAGTGAATAAATGCAGTAATTTTATAAAGTCAATAATAGGAAGATTTTTGGAGGGATGAAACAAAAATGAGAACTAGAAACCATCTTGTGATGGGACCACACCATCTGTAACGCCAGTGAGTTCCTGGACCGCACCCATCTTCAAACTCAGCCTTCATTGTGATCTACTCACCTGTAAAGTTTGACTGCATCACACACAGATGCGATGCCATCGTGTTGAAAATGTATAAACACTTGCCAAATTCCTTAAAAATGACCCATTCTGAGCCATTCTGTTGTGGCCATCAAAGTGGGTAAATGGGGGAAACGCAAGACTAAAATGTGGGCAAAATCTAAAGAGTAAGTGTTTTTATTCCAAGTAGTTTCAGTCTAATCGGCTTTTATCCAAAGTGTTGTGCTCATGTTGTGTATATCAGATGTTATATTTTTCTTATGTGATCTGCTGCTTCTGTTAATAGGTGAATCCGGAAACTGGCTACATTGACTATGACAGGCTGCAGGAAAATGCACGGCTCTTCCACCCCAAACTCATCATTGCAGGTAGTGCATCACTTCTGGTGTTTGCTTACTTTTACAAATCAAGACAAATCAGTGGTCCATGTTGACATGAGTAGGAGCTGTAAATCCAAGTATATGTGGGGGGGGTATAAAAAAACTTTCACTTTGTTGTTTTCCAGGAACGAGCTGCTATTCCCGGAACCTTGACTACGCTCGTTTGAAGCAGATTGCTAATGAGAATGGTGCCTATCTGATGGGAGACATGGCTCACATAAGTGGATTAGTGGCTGCTGAAGTGGTGCCCTCACCCTTTGAGCATTGTGACATTGTTACCACGACAACGCACAAGACACTGCGTGGCTGCCGTGCTGGGCTTATTTTCTACAGGAAAGGTAGAAAAGGAACCTGAGGCTTTTGCAAAAAACAAACAAAACTAAACTTTTACCCTTTTTGTTTTGTTGTTAACTCTTCTTTTCCCTGCATTGGTAATCTGTAATTTCTCTATTTTCATTTGAGATTCATTCATTCCTCTTTTTCTTCACTCCATCTCTTCAGGCGTGCGGAGTGTGGATGCCAAAGGAAAAGAGACTCTGTACAACTTGGAGTCTTTGATTAACCAGGCTGTGTTTCCTGGACTGCAGGGAGGACCACACAACCATGCTATTGCAGGTATAACACCTATTATTTTCCTTCCACTTTCACTTTGTTCTTTCAGTTTCAATCAGCTCACTGAGGTCATGATTTATTTATTTATTTTTTCCACTGGCAGGCGTTGCCGTAGCTCTCAAGCAAGCCATGACACCAGAGTTTAAGGCCTACCAGGTGCAGGTTCTTGCTAACTGCAGAGCTCTATCCAGTGCTCTCATTGGCCACGGCTACAACATTGTCACTGGTAAGTGCTACAGAGCCACATAAGAGACAAATGGAAATGAAAGTTATCATCACAGTCAGCTGTATGGGGGGGGGAAAGTATCATAACTAATCCTGTTTGCTTTCTTAGTAGTAAAGCATCTTGAATGGGCTTGTTCAGTCAGACTGATCCGTTTTCTTGTTGTGGGAGACTTCAAGGTCCAAGTCAGACTGATATATGATCAAAAGATCCCAAATGTTTACCATAGTGATGAAACAATATAAGAATGCTAAGTTGCAATTATGATGCATTAAAATCATTGTGTTTTTAAATAGAAATTTACTTTGATTCTTCAGGCTCAAATTACCAACCCCACAATAACTTGATCATCCATCCCTACTGAATCTCATTTGATTGCTGTTAAAATGTATTTAAGCATGAATATTTTTTAGAAGGGACATGACACATGCTAAGCTTGAGGCCTCTGTTTTTTATTGTTGAAAAGAGCTTGGTGTAAATTCCTGCAGCTGGGTTCAAACCTGCTGGTCAGCTGGAGTCTTTGCAAGTTCTTCTGTACTTGAGTAGTTTTCTCCATCAGTTTTAAGATTTTTGGTGAAATTGAACAAAATAGCAACTGACTCTCTTCAATTGCTAACTAAAGTTTATTATTTTTTTTAAAGATTTTGTTTTTAGCCTTTATTATTTTTATGATAGGATAGGAAAGGAGTGACAGAGAGCAGGGGGAATGACATGCAAGAAATGGCGCCGGGGCGGAATCGAACCCGAGCCCCTGCAGTAGTGTTTCAGCATGTGTGTTGCCCTCTCAACCCACCTAGCTATAACAGTGTGCGGCTAGCTGAAGCTTTTGGGAACAGTGCATGTCATGTTCACGTGCATTGAAGTGGCACAAAAGATTTTCTGAAGGTAGAGAAAATGTCGAGGATGTTGTGGACGCCCATGCACATCAAGAACCGACACAAGTGTTAAAAAAAAAAAAAATCGGATAAAGGTGTCAGAGTGATTGCGTCATTTGCACAAAAATCCGAACATGACAAATGTTTGTGCAAAGGCCGTCACAAAGGTTCTGATGCCTGATCCAAAAGAAATCACAAGCAAATTTGTGCTGGTGTTTTGGAACAAACTGAAGCAAATCCACACGCGATGAGACTTGGATCTGGAGAACGCTGGAAAACATCTGGGTTGCCAAGGATGTGAACCAAAACTATATTACAAAACGGTTCTTGAAAATTTGCGAGAAAGGGTCAGAAAAAAGAGGCCACAGCTGTGGAGGGGGGAAAGGTTTCCTCTTTCATCAGGACATGCACTGCTCTCAGTGAGGCATTGTTTGGTCCAGAAAGGCAGCCCAGTACTTGACCACCCTCTCTATTTGCCTGATCTTTACT
Source organism: Paratilapia polleni (assembly GCA_015106735.1). Taxonomy (NCBI): domain Eukaryota; kingdom Metazoa; phylum Chordata; class Actinopteri; order Cichliformes; family Cichlidae; genus Paratilapia; species Paratilapia polleni. The sequence continues at coordinate 4,747 of VUQI01039245.1, read as the reverse complement.
CAAGGGAACTCATTTTGAGTCAGGAAGAAAACGATACAGCTTCTGAGACAACTAATGGAAGAAGATCTACTGCACTGCTTTGATGAATGCAGAGGGGGAACATATTGGAGTGGAAAGTAATTGAGAGTCAAGTTTTCTTCATTAAAATTGAATTACACCATCAGCCTTGTTATTTAACAGCCACACCTTGTATGCTTGTTGAGTTGATTGGTGATCCTAAATTAGCTGTGAGCGTGAATGGTTGACTGTCTCTGTGTTAGCCCTGTGATGGACTGCCCACCTGTCCAGGGTGTACCTCACCACATGCCCAATGTTGGATAAGCGGTTAAGAAGGTGGATGGATGATTTGTAGCGTCATGATCTACAGGATGTTGCATCTTCTAATGTTCCTTCTCGTTATGCCTTCCTGCATAGGTGGCTCTGACAACCATCTGATCCTGCTGAACCTGCGCGGCAAAGGAACTGATGGAGGAAGAGCTGAGAAAGTTCTGGAAGCATGTGCCATTGCTTGTAATAAAAACACCTGTCCAGGTACAAAGTGTTTTTTACCATTAATGTACAATGGGAAAAGTAGCTTTCCATACATAAAAGTGTGGTAAATAAGTCCACACTTAATTTTTGGCAGTGTTTCTTGCAAATGTGTCTGCAAAGTGTTTTAATATATACTTAATATTCTTTATACATCTTTGTAGGAGATAAAAGTGCTTTGCGCCCTAGCGGTCTGAGGTTTGGCTCTCCAGCTCTGACCTCCAGAGGCTTGGTGGAAAATGACTTCAGGAAGGTGGCAGAGTTCATTCACAGAGGTAAATTTATTTATTTATTTTTTTTCTTTAAAGTAGGAATTGGTGGATTTGTTACTTTCAGTTAAAGCCAGCCACCAAATCAAGAGATTTCTCACAAACAAATTTGAAATAACCCACTCTTTTCATTCTTCTGCAGGTATTGAACTGACTGTGGAGGTGCAGAAAAGTCTGGATCCCAAAGCCACTCTGAAGGAGTTTGTTCAGGCACTGTCCCAGGGAGAGAAGTTCCAGCAGCGTGTCGCTGAGATCAGGGCTGAGGTGGAGGCTTTCGCTGGTCAGTTCCCAATGCCAGGCCTACCCGAGCTGTAGAGGGCAGTTCAGACTCTAAAGGCAGCCGAACGGATGATTTTATTAACATTAATATAACAGGGTTAATGCTGTGTTAAATCAGTTGTCATCACAGCTGTCATGGATAGGCTCAATTTCTCTTAAAACAGATTTAATGGGCATCTAATTATTCTGCGTTGTTACTGAGTCTCTCATGTTAGATGTTTTCCACTGTACCTCCAGTGTCAGAAGTTACAACCAAATTTAAGCTTTAATCTTATCAGAAATCTTGTTTTTTGTATTAAGTTTACAGTTCTGAGGATTTCCAGCAAACTACCACAGATTTTAGTACAAAGTGTCAGCTTCATGCATTGTAATCTGCATGTGCACTATATGGCATACATATGCAGTGTTACATATACAATTTTAAAAGTAGAATGACTAAATTAATTTTTCAATAAATAATAAATGAAGGAAACAGCTCCTGTGTTTGATTTTTCGGTCTAAAAGTGCAAAGTGGTTCATTCTTTTTAGATAAAAATATCAACACAGCCACAAAAGATGGAGATATGCTGCTCTGTGACTCTGAGGCTGTACTGTGTTACATTAGTGCTCTGAGCTCTAATGATTAGATTAAGTAGATATTACAAACTCACAGTGGTTTAACAACCTTAGTTTAGCAATATTTGCTAAGCAGCAGTACAAGAACAGCTGAGGCTGACTGGATTGTCATTAGCAGAGAACTGGACAAATGAAAATATTGGTAGAGTAAAAGTTAAGCAGTCACTAAAGTTCAAAACATCTTGAGGACAAAAGAGTCACTCAGTGGAGACTCAAATGTCCAGATTCCTGTTTTCCTCTCAAAAACTGGACCTTGACTTTAAAGGGTTAAAATGAAAATTCAAAGTCATCTTCAGCAGAAACGCACTATTTCTCCCTGATACATACAACAGCATCCAGTTTGAGTCAAATGCCAAGTCCAGGATATCCCAACACTGAGAATTGTATCGGTACACGCTGTCATGTAGTCCCTTTCAGAGGAAAGAAATAAAAGATTTAACAGCAAAATGTAGCTTAAAAAAACTGTTTTGCACCTGGTTTAACATCTCAAAGTTACGTTAGTTGGCAAAAGGTCAACAATGGTCAAAAACACTGCTGAAAGAAAAGGCGATACAGCACATTAGGAAACGTACCCCTGTCCAGGTGCGTCGTTAGCCCTGGGCATCCTGCCTCAGATACAAACTCAGGTTGTTGAATCGGAGGCTCTCAGTGCTTCTAAAACATTCACTGTTAGTGCTGTCATCTTTGACACACTGAGCCAGAGATTCACACACTTCTCACACCCTCTCTTACATCCATTTTCTCATGCAGCTGAAAAACAAATTCATTACTCATAACGTAGTTATTCAGACCTTCGGACAGGGAGAACTAACCATAGATCTATCATGTTGTAACATGAAATTTGTCATTTCAGGCTTAAACAGTAGCACAGTCTCTCTCCTCTCAAACTGCGGACTTACATTGGCACACGAGTGAGTAACCATGGTTACAGGGGGATGCTCTGTCTGGCTCTGAAATGCACACGATTCCTAATAAAAGGTTAATTATGTCAGTGCTGAAACCTAGTAAAAAATACTGTATGTGTATATATGGTGTGCATTACTATTGTATCCATAATACTGACATTTACAAAGTCAATTAAGACTTCTTCAGAAAAACAAAGAATCCTGAAGTAGTTGAGTTTATTATAACTCTTTACCATTAATAACGTGAGAGCTCTGTCAATTTTTGTCGTCATTGAAAGTAAAAATCAATAACTGAAGTGTTTAAAATATTCCTGTCATAGTTCAATAGTTGAAATGAAGTGAGATTCTAATAAAAGAAAAAAAAACAACTTTATTAAAATGAGGTTAATAGTTTGAATACATCAGAAACTTAAAATATCCCTCTGTTACTGTGTGTGTGTGTGTTATGTTGTTTATGTTTATGCTCCCAAAATGCAGAGAACATACTAGAATACAGACAATATTTGATTTTAAAATGCTAAAACACAAAAGAATCAGACATTTGTTTAATTAAAACTAGTAAAACAGGTTAACAAACTAATGACTTCCATACCTTATCAAATGAAATGTTACAAAACACCTCACTCAAATAACTCACAACTTTTTCTATATTTACAAAGATTCTAATGTTTAATATTGTGATTTATTAAAATCTAAAATCATCCTTGCAATAATTTCACCAGTCTTCTTTGTCTCTGTTTTTAAAAATAAACAAAACAAAACATTGTATTCTGCTTCTCCTTCATGACTTCATCTTTTTTTTCCCTGTCCATGAATCCTTTGCTGGTGACAAAGTGATTTAATATTAACATGATTATATTTGTTTTTATTTCTCACTACATTCTCAGACTAACTGTTGTTCCTATGTGCTCTCCTGTGTGAACGTTCATTTCAATAAAGCAGGTTTCTGTGTAACAGTCCAATCACCTCCTGACTCTCCAACATTTAATGTTTAAATCAGTAAAACTATGTGACTGTCATTTTATTAGTTTAATTTGTGAATAATCAGATGAAAACAGCTGTTGTGATTTTCAGCAGAGTTGAAACTGTGTTGACTCACTCACAGTTTGTACATTTCATTCAGACTTTGAATAGCCTCTTCTCTAGTGTGTGTTTTCCACTCGCTGGGAATCTCACCATACTCTGTGAATTTTAAATTATAGTGCTTTTCCAGTTCCTTCTGAAATCGGCACACAAACCATGTCCAGTACTTCAGCTTAGACTCATCAGGGGTAATTCTCCAGTTTTCATATCGTTGGCCAGCAGTTCTGTACTTTTTATAAGGAATGGAGACTTCTGAATCATGATGAGGGCAAAAACTTCCATTACTTGCAACATTTGTTGTGCAGAACTCAACACTCATTATGTCAGTGTTTTTGTAGTGTACACCATTGACTGCAGAAGATCGATGAAAGGGGGCACTGTGGTCTTCAGGAAGGTGATCTTTAATAGTGTTGGTACAAACAGCTGCACAAAACGGGCAGGTTTCCCAGCAGCAGTTACACAGCTGATCGATGAGGATTTGATCAGGTCTCAGTCTGAATTCCTTCATCTTATCCAGAGAAAGCTGGCTCATCTCCTCTGTGATGGATTCAAGACCTTTCTCAATCTCTTCTTTAAGGAATTCAAAATTGTTTATGTCCATGAAGTTTTGACAAGAGATGGTATCAAGAGTCAGTTTGTCTTTAAGGAAACTGGAAAACTCCTCTACCCACATGTCTGTGTTTTCTCTCTGCGCTTTGACTTTATTTGTTGCATCAAATAAAGCTTGACTGACAAGTTTACTGATGTCATCCACATTTTTCCTGAGTGCATTCATCGCTTTATTTTTTTGTTTTCTGATCATGTGTTCATTTACTTTCTCTTTTATAAAAGCCTCTACTTGCTTCCTTGGATTTCGGATGTAGGTGATGAAAGCATCAAAGTTCTCTTTCTCTGCAAGTGACTTCAACAAATGTTTCTCTAAGTTCAGTCTGTTCCCATTGAATGCTGGGAAAGTGCACCTCATCTCTCCAGCAAGATCAATGGCAGTCTTGTTACAGACAGCCTCAACAGTGGAAACCTTCAGTTTTTCACAGATCATTTCTCCAAGAACAACAGCAGATGAGTTTC
>VUQI01039241.1:5337-24701 GCA_015106735.1 Paratilapia polleni | reverse complement strand
CCCCCCCTTGCCATTTCTTTCTTTTCCCATTGAGAGGAAAACTGTGGGTGTAATGGATTGTTCATGTGCGTAAGAGGAGTATGTTTACATGCAGAGCAGTGTGGGGCCTCTTCCTAGTATTCCTGGATGGCAGCTTAAGTCAAATGGGAGCATGTTGAAGATGGCAGAGAGAGGGAAAATATCCTCCCTTCAGTTTGTCATCTAGGAAGCATAGTGAGTAACAGAAAGAAAACCCTTGGAGGTGCATAATGCTTCTTTCTCCACTTTTGTCCTTTTTGGCCAGGACTAGGTCATCGCCATAAATCACTCAATATGCACTCATACACACTTCCCCTCTCACTCACTCAGATACACAGGGAAAGGCAGACAGACAACACAGGAAAGATCGTTTTAGCTCAGAGCACAAGGAGATGGATGGGACTGGGGTTTTGCCTCTGCTGCGGTGCGATGTATACATTTCAAACAAAAATATGAATCCTCTCTGCCAGCACTCTCTCTCACTGCGGAAATGTGTCCAGCAGACGTTTGACATACATGCACGCAGACACACACACACACACACACAGGGCGCAGCCTGCTGCCAACAATAAGACTTGTTTAACGAGTCTCAGCGCTTTGTTGATTTCAGTCTAGGGGCTTTGTTGTTTTTGTGAATCGCGCTCTCCGAGGCTGATATTAATCTTCACTGTCTGTATACATAAGGTGTCCAGAACTGCTCTGTATAACTGGGAATTGTCATGCGACAATGTTTGGTTCAGGTCGGGTGAAGTCTTGTTTCGTTCACTGCTTCATTGTTCATTTTGTTGCAAGCTCTTGTGTTTACAGCACTGGGGTAGACCCCTTCCTTCGTCACCCCCACTTTCGTCTTTCTTCTCTCACAGTCACTTCCTCACATCCTCTATCCCCATTTTTCTCCCTGTGACCTCCTTCTCCTTTCTTCTCCTCTTACTCCTGCAAAAAACTTCCTTTGGCCTCATCCAATGTTTGTGTTCTGGATTCTGGATTCCTCGATGGCAGTGTGTGAGAGTGCAGAGAGACACTGAAGGCTTTGGCTTTACTGGTGTTTTCCAGGTGTTTCTCTGGTGTTTGGCAGTTCTGTGCTTGTGCCTGATTTGTTTTGTATAGTTGTCTCTTTTCTGGAATATTGCGCTCACTAGAAAACCTCCTGTAGTTTGAAATGCAAACGTTGCCGCAAGACAGAAACGGAAGAATAGAGTGGCTTTTGATTGAAGGTTGTGCGTGTTTTGCTCCAGGCCTCAAATCTGGTATCAGGGAGTTCAGACCCAAATGGCCACATGTTGGAGAGTAACATGAATTCAGGCCTGTGTAAAGTATCATACCAAAATAGTAGTTTCCATAATAGTTGTGTTTTGGATGGTTGGATGTAGTTAGTCAGGCTTTTCCAAATACCATTTTCTGGACTTAGGTGCTTCAGTACTAATCAAAAACTGGGGTAATGACTTGGGCAGGACACGTCAGATTTGAATTTTGTGACATTGACAAAATTACCACACACACAGGTAAAGACAACAGCTGTGCTGTGTTTTCAACTATATTTACACATAACATAATAACTGCAACCTTAAGATGCACAGGGACAAGAAAGAGGGAAGACAAATTCAAAGATTATTAAAAACTGAGTTATTTTGAGTGTCCAGTGTAAGGAAGTTGAATTTTTTTTTCTGATTTAGTGGTCTACCTCTTTGAGAATTCAATTTGTTAAAACAATAACTTTGTGTTTAGTTAGTATGGAAAGCTGTACACAGACACTGTTGGAAATCCTCATCATCCAGGACTTGTGCGTGTAGTGCCATGGAGAACTGTCACCATGTAGTTGAAGTTGAGTACCATAGAACAAAGACCATTACAGAGTGTCCATTCTCATGACAACATTATGAACTAATAAGCTTTCCTGGAGCACATGCTAGGTTAGCTAGTTGTTTGTTGCCAATTTTTCACTGACACCACCATGCAAACTGCAAATATATCAGAAATTGCCAGTTGTTGGACTATGCAAAATTTTGACACATTGCCCAACCGTAGCTTGCAAAAATGATAATACCCAAGACTCATGTTATAGGCTGTCCTATTCACTGCTATTTTTTTTTACAGTAGACAAAGTCAGTTCCATTCTGCATCCTTTAGCTTCATGTTGTCTCTCCCTCTGGGAATTAAACTATGCTTTGTGGCAATTATATGCATGTTTCTCTTGGTATTTTGGGGGTTGGAGACAGACAAAGTAACATTCACATCAGAGCCAGATCATTCCTTAACGCCTACACACTGACCCCATACAGAATATTTCACATATTTAGTTGATTGACAATTGTGTTCATTGAAGCAATTTATTTTTTATAGTAATAGGCCTCTACATATAATAATTGATAAGTTTGAGAGTCACATAATGACATTTAAGTGGTTTTCATTATAAAGTGGAAGCTGTTGGTGTAAACTACAGTTTTAATGATACTTTTTTTTTTTTTTCCCCATTTTTTGAAAACACAAAATGGGACATAACATGGATACCCAAGACTTACAGAATAACCTATTAGTATAAACATTTACAAGTGTGCATGAACTCTGTGACTGTGTGTGGTGTGAGTGCTCTGTGGTCGTCTAGAAATAAGCATTTGTAAAGGAGTGACAAAAAGTTGTCTAACAATACATGCTTCATATTTTTATGGTGTTATTCATGTATACTCTAAAAAGCAAATATGTAAGCGTAATATCCATATTAATACAGATATAATAGTTTAATAATTGACAGTAATAAAGTAGCATAATAATACATCAGTGGATGGCAAAAGTAAAAGATATCAGATGGTAGTATAGTACTGTTCAAAAGGCTTCTCCAGACTTTCTGAAGGTCTTTCAAAGTTTTTCTTTGGACATTGGCTGCTTTTTCACTCATTTTCATTCCAGTCCTTGTACATGACCATTTTCAGAGCAATGGGTTTATTTGTTTGTTAAGCCACTTAACACTGACCTATGAATCATTCAAGCATAAAAAAAGGCACCTACAGTTGTGGTCAAAGGTTTACATACACTCATAATGGGCTTTTAGTGATTTCTTTGAACTGTTGTTTTTGTTCGACCTGGACAATGATTCCAAACACACATCAAAACTGGTTTTGGAATGGATAAAGCAGGCTAACATTAAGCTTCTGGAATGGCCTTCCCAAAGCCCTGACCTCAACCCAATTGGAAATTTGTGGACTATGCTTAAAAGCCAAGTCTGTACCAGGAAACCAACCAATTTAAATGAACTCTACCATTTCTGTCAAGAAAAGTGGTCAGATATCCAGCCAGAATTATGCCAGAAGCTTGCTGATGGCAACCAAAAGCGTCTGGTCGAAGTGCAACTTGTTAAGGGACATTTAATCAAATATTAGTAGGGTGTTTGTATACTTTTGGCCCTGTGTGGATTAGAGAAAATCCAAAATAAATTCAAACTTGTGCACCGAATTCTTGTTTTTTTTTTTTTTAAGTCATTTCCACCCTGGAAAAAGAAGAGTTAAAATAAATCATTAAAAGTCCAAAATTACCATGACATTCAGGCCCATGATGAGTGTATGTAAACTTTTGACCACAACTGGAACTCAAGAGTTGAACCAGTGTTGTCTACATGTAACAGACAACTTAGCAAAGAACCAGTTTTAAATTGTATCTTTAAGCACGTTGTTACTAGCAGCCTGTCACGAAAACACAAAATTTGTTCCCATTTCTTTAGTTGAATCTACAGAAAATGCCAAAGATAACGCAGTTTGACAGGTATAAAATAGTATTTTTGCACCGACAACTTGATTCCCAAAGAGCTATTAGATGAAAACTTGGCATATCTTGGCATGATGTGCTGTGTGTCCTTAAAAGATTTGAGGAAAGGGACAAGTCGAGGACAAAAGAAGAAGTGGCAGACCTAAAAACTATCTACAGCAGATGAACAGTATCTGAAAGTCATGTCTTTAGAAATAGGAGAAATATCCAGCAAAGACTTGCTCACAGGGCCTGAGAGATTCATCTGGCCCTTCAGTTGATCCATCTACTGTTCACCAAATCAAATCAAATCAAATCAAAAATGGTCTTAGTGAAAGGGTATATGTTAAGAAGCCATTCTTAAGGAAGGGAACCAGAGAGAAAAGGCTAAGGTATGCCAAATTACACAAGAACTCTACTGAAAATCAGTGGCAACAGGTCTTAGGGAGTGATGAATCCAAATATTAAATTTTCTTTTCAAAAAATAATCAGTATGCACAGAGGAGGTCAGGAGAGAGGTACAACAGTGAGTGTCCACAGCCATCTGTAAAACACGGTGGAGGCTCTGTCACGGTTTGGGCTGTATTTTAGCCAGTGGTGTTGGGGATCTTGTCAAAATTGATGGAGCTATGATCAAAGAAAAGTACTGTAAGATTTTGATCCACCATGCAATACCATCTGGAAAGTGTCTGATTGGTAACTGCTTCATTGTTCAGCATCACAATGATCCCAAACACACTGCCAATGCAATAAAAGCATACCTCAATAGAAAAACACACAGTGGAGCACTATCAGTCTTGTACTGGCCTCCCCAGAGCCCTCAACATTATTGAAGTGGTGTGGGATCATCTTGACAAAGAATGGAGCAAAAGGCAGCCAACATCCAAAGAGCTTTGAATGTCCTAAACATAGTAATAGTGACAGCAGCAATAGTAATTGCAGTAAAAACAATGGTGGCAACACTAGTAGCAGTAGTAGTGGTAATATTGATAAAACCAATATATATGGTATCTATTCACCTCAGGTTTTCTCAGGTATACCAAGCATTGTGTTTTTTTTAAGGCTGTCTTCCTCTGAAAGGCAGCCATTGCTGACAGCAGTGAGGGCAGGGCATTGCCATAGTCGTGTTCTAGCGTGCAGTTTAGGTTTGTACCCACTGTTTGAGGTGAGTGAAAGGCACCTTTTCCTGTAGATTTAAATTATTGCATAATAATTGTAGTGATGGCAATGGCAGTAGTGGTGTGGCCTTAGCCCAGGGTGTCTGGTTTAAACTGAGATGAGTTAAGAATGGTTTCCAGATGTAACTCAGCACAGATATATCACTCTTGTGGGTGGAAGTTATTTTCTCTAATGTGATTCATTCTAATGTGATTCTATGAGAGAGTTGATCATGTGGTTAGCATATTATGTTTTCTTTTTCTTTTTTGTATTTTAGACGTATTGGTGAATTGAGGAGTGGGTTTCTGCATTTATCCGGGAGATTGTCAACTTTTTTGATGAATTCTTGTTGCCAGGTGTCCACGGAAGAGACTCAGAGGGACAGGCTATAGATATGTGTACATGCCTGCATGCATGACCTGTTTTTGTGTGTGTGTGTGTGTTTGTGTGCAAGCGTGTGTGTGTGTGCTCTCCGTACTGTACTCTATGGCAATATGACACAGAGTACAGTTTGGTCAGTGGTGCATTAACCATGTTTTGAAATGGGTTGGTATGGAATAAATAATGGATACCATCCTTTCCCTCTGAATAAATCAAGACCAGAGAAATGGACAGAGGAGAGATGAAATGTGGGAGAAGCGTTTGTGTAATTTGAAAAGAAATATAGAAAAAGAATGGTGTCCTGATTTCCAAATTAGTATCACACTTTTCTTCATCTTTGCAAAGAAATGGAATTTTCTTTTTAAGGAAGGAGCATTTTGACATATTTGTTTCACAGAAGATGGTTTATGAAACGATTTTGAGTCTTAAGAAACAACTAATTTCTCTCATTAAGTAGGAACACAATGATTTTTTTTTTTAAGCTGATTTTTATCTCTATGCTCTCTGTCTTTGCCTCCTCATCAGGCGCAGGGCCAGACATTTACCTTTCCTGACATCTTCCCAGAAAAGGAGCGGGCACCGGCGGAGGGCTCTATGGAGGAGATGCAGGAGAAGTTCATGGAGGACGAAAAGCAGAGGCAGAAACTCGACCCCAGGAGAGGAGGGGTCACCGAGTGGTTTGGACTCTGAGACAGACTCTGTGTGTGTATGTGTGTGTGCGTGTGTTTTTCATCGGGATCAACATGTATTGATTTAAAATGCATTGTTCTCACTTCTATTATTGTAAGAAACATTCACAAGTGTGTTCTAAAGAAGAATGAGCATGTGCGTGGGAGACTGCAGACATGTGCTTTGTGTGTGTTTGTGCGCGCGTTTGCGAGGCTTCAACTCAGTAACCCGAGCCAGAACAGAATCCGAGGAGGAGGAGAGTGGCCCGGCTCCATCTTTGGTGAATCCAGCCCACCGAATCTCTATCACCTCAGATGACCTCTTCTCTTTCTCCTCACACTCTACACTCTTCTTCTGCCACACCAGCAACTGTGGTATCCCTAGTAGCCATGACTCTAAGCTAGTTGGATCTGACTACCTGGGCAGCCCACAGCCTTTCCTCTTTTATGAGTTTGCCTTGGATTAATTGACCACTTACGGTAAACAACAATTAAAATGCTTCAGCAAAGCGAGCACATGGAAATTGCAGGAGGGTTATATTGCAGCATTTTGTGGTAGCCCGTCTTGCTGTAACTCTGGAAAAATATTGTACTCAGTATGTGTGTCTTTGCCTACCATGCAGGACTTGCCAGTGAATTTGTCTAATTGTAAGTGCTGTTGGAATTAAGACCTAATAAACAGTCACTTGTTCAAATGTGCTCTGCTTTTTCTTGCGTTGTCCTTTCTTCATCTCCCACGATGGCTGAGCTGAAAAACTGCCACTTTGAGATGCCGTTTGCTGCACAAGTTTGCCTGTGCAAGTGCCAGTGTGGTCTGGTAGCTGTTCTGACAAAGTAATGATCTCTGTTTGAATCGGGCCAGTGGAGGACTGAGCTCTCTTACCGTAATAAAGCCCATAAAGGGGAGGGACTTCTCATGGGCACCCTCAGACCCTCCATTATAATGAGAGGCCAAGGTTACAGTAAGTCAGTAAGTGTCCCCCAGCCGTGACCACTAATGCTTGCTGGCTAATACTAAGGTCCAGTCCCTGACCTCACCCAGCCAACTCATCTATCACTAAGGAGAATGTCAATATTGATCCTGTTGGCCCATTGTCTGCTGCCTGGAACCACTCACCCCCTGTGTTGCTATAAAGCAATCTGATTTGGAATGAAACAAGACTCCAGTTACACAGCCACTCTGTTGCTTTCTCTTTCCCTTGTTCTCACTTTTTTATTTTCTTCTTTCTTTGCTCCTCTCTCTTGTTGCCCAGCCTGAACCTCTAGAGAAACAGCTGCTTAACCATCTGAGAGGGAGTCCAAATTCCTTTTCTCGCTCTCCCCCTGGCCTGAACAGACCCCACATGAAAGTTGGGAAATCATGTTGTGGTGTTTTCCAAGCAATTATCTGTTCCTGTTGTCCTCTTGTTCTTTGTCACGGGGAAACCCTGTTTGTTCCAAAGTCAGAGGCACACATTGGTACATATGCAGAAACTGTTACTTAACATTAATCTGACACTGAGCTGCCAACATTAAATCTCTGTTTAAGGCCTACTGACAGTGGTTATGTAGTGCTACGGATACACTTTTTAGATTTACTAAGGTTTGCAGCAGGCAATTTAATGCAAATTGTGCTAAATTTAACAGAAAAGAGCATGTCTTATTTTGTGATTGTGATGACTTTCTGTGATAATTGGAGTATTCATTTATTTGGAACAAGTGTGTAATTAGTGCGCATGGATTGCTCAAAGCTGTAAGGTGTAAATTGTAAGCTTTGGCGCTGTCCTGTGACTCATCACCTAGTCCTCACCCTGCATGTTTAGAGCCAGGCCCCACGTATTTCTGCTCCTCAATATTCCTAGTATTTTGATGAAACAAAGCAGAACTGAACTGAATTTGAGGGTTGGGAGAAGATTCTCAATATGAGACATAAAAGAATGCCTCTTGTATTGGATATCACAGGCAGCCGTTTTCTACACAGAGATCGGTCTCGCGCAGGGCGGCTTTCATGCATTTTTTTAAAACTTCTCTTTAGTATCAAAATGCAGCGATGAAAGGAACACAGACAGCTCTAACTTGTATTACATGAAAATCTGAAGTCTTACTATACTTAGGCTAATACTCAGGGGTTAAAGTGGGATTTAGCAGGTGAGGGAACCCACAGATCGGGTGTAGTAAAAGAATTACCGAGAAATAAGTCACATAATAATTTGCTTTGTGAGCTCCAGAATATTTCTTTGTGTACATACTGTGATCAGCTGATCTGTGCTGCTCTTTGTGAATTTAGCCAGCTGAATTCAACAAGATATAAACAGATGTTAGTAAACTATAGGGCTGATTTCCAACTCCTAGACACTATAAAGCTCGTATAAAAGGTAGAATTCAGTGAGTGAATCTAATCAGCATCATCACCTTAAATATAAATTCATGTCTGCTACCCATAATATAACCAGTCAACATAGTGAATCACTGTAAACTTTATCACAATGCTGCAAACTAGCCTGCACTAAATTGCCTGGTATTTTATGGAACATTTGAATAACACAACATTAGTATACTTGTATTTGTTTTGCAAGACGTTTCACAAAAACATGATTGAGCAAAACATCATGCATAAATCCAATATCTGATTTCAAAACTCTAAAATGCATTAGGACATTACATGCAAGATTTCAATTTCAAGTTTATAAAATTTCCCTTGCTGAGCAGTGATTACATTTTACAAAATAATCTCTCGTCTCCCTCTTCTTTCCTCTCTTTCCATCTATCAGTGTCGCTGTAGGATGTCATTATTTTGTTAGTGAGCAAGTATCTCCATGCCATCACTGGAAGCAAAGCCAGGCTGCAGCACACAAAAAATTAGCTCATTCACTAGTAATATGCATTAACCTGCCCATCAGATTTAATTATTCATTAAGTGAAGGTGCCGGAACGCCGTTCTGGATCGTTCTGGTGTTCCCGGCCCACTTTAACCTCTGGTAATACTGCTTTCAGGTTGAAATGGGATGCAGAAAATAAAAGCGATGAGCGCATTTACGCACATGGCACAGTTACAGTAACTTCACTAACACGCGGTCGGGGCAGGATCTGAGGGTAAATAACGTTTCGTGTTCTGCACGTCCTGCAGGTCCGCTGTTAGATTTCAGGTTCTACGGTTGAATAGTTTGATATAAAGCGACCCTCTTCTGCACGAATCTTGCTTCCCCCCTTAGCTGTCAGACTCATCACAAACATTTGTTCACACAGTCCCCACCAATTTCTAACAAGACTTTACTGTTTACGGAGAGAAACACATCCATAAAGCCTCACTGTAATTTGCCCCCGTTGAGTACTCTGGCCCCGAGGTTGGTAATGTATTTAGTAATATATCTGATACAAGTAGGCTATAACATGAGATATTCAGTGAAATTATTAAGTGAAAGTTTCACATGGGCTGAAGGAAAGCTCTGTATGTTGCTGTCTCCTGCAGATGGCCTAAGCTAAGTGTAGACTTGCACTGTTTGCAACTTTTGCCCTAGAGTCTTTTCTAAAATTTTCTTCATTATAACCACACGCATCTATCTGCACTGTAACTATACAGTTGCTTCAAACACCTTTTTGGTGCCTGAGATACAGTATATGTAACCCCACTACTGCCACCTCCCTCCTTCCTTCCACGTTCTTCCACTGCCTTGCCCTTCTCTTCATGTCCAATAAAAAGCTGCATGCATTCCCCTGCTCTGGCCAGGTCTTTGCTATCCCTTGCTTGTTTAGGCAGTGCTTTCGTTGTCTGTCAGATGATGCAATGTGGCTATAGTGTAAGGAAAAGGGAAGATGGAAGCATGCAGTAAAAGCAAGAAAGCAAGCTCTGCACTTGGGTTCAGCAGAACTCAGGATGACTATAGGCAGCTCCAGATTTATAGGGATCTTTGTGTGCTGAACGAGATGCTTCATGTATTGTAATGCACCTCACGTTGTGTAATTGCAGAGGGAGGGAAGGTGAACATGTGTGCGCAAGACACAGAAAGTTCAGTAAGGGTGGAGTGAGAGAGCAGATGGAGGTGAAGGAGAAAGCGAAGTGAGAGTAAAAAAGAGATGACATCACCAAGAAAACGCTGAGCTGGATTTAAGGACTACTGGATAAAAAGAGGTCTGATCCCCATTGCACCATCTCTCTTCCTCCTTTTCTTCCCTCTCTCACTCTCTCTCTGTCTCTCTTGATGTACAGTGCCATACCTACACGGTTAGTTAATGGAAGGGGGATTGAATATTTTAAGCAGCACATCACTCTCTTCCTTCCCCTCCTACCCCTCTCTCTTTTTTTCTTGTTTGGTTGTGCATTAGTCAAGTGCACACATGACCCTGTTTCTTCTACTGCAGTCCACATTTGGAATCTGCATGACATCATGCTGTATTTTTGGGATGAGTGGTGGTATAGTGAGTGTCCTTCCTGACTCTGTAGCCTCCCTAGGGGGCAGATCGCCTTCTTGCTGGTTGTAGTAACTTCCCATTTGCAAGTGAAATATTTGCCTGTAGATGCTTCACTGCATCCTGTAGCTGTTAAGGAATTTAGATGAAGCATCCCACAATAAGACTGCAGATAAGGTAACTTTATCTCATCTCAGTAGTCAGTTGTCACTGGGGCTGTCCTGTGAGGAGATGGCTGTGCATGACTGTGTGCACTGACTGAGACTGAATAAGAGCTCCATATATACTGTAATATGACTATGCTAACAACAATACAAGGTTTAAATTGAAAGCTTTGTCTCATACATATGTAAACACAATCCACTGCAAACAACCTGTAAAATTATACACACTCATATAGTTATACAATTACTACACCTACCACCCTCTTGTGCAGATGCACAGACTTTCACACACTCACACTTGTGTTCGCTAAGACAACCGGGGTTGCCTGCTGAGGATTCTGACGGCCTCTCTTGGACTCGCGCCATACACATTCCTCCTTCCCCAGGTTGCCATTGGTTCATCTGAGCTCAGCCAGTGTACTCTGTCACCCCATATGTGTGTGTGTTTCAGTGCGAGTCCATGTACCATAGGACCCTTCCATAAAAAAAAAAAAAAAAAAAACATCTTCCTTTTGAATGTAGGACACACACAGACACATGTAGGCGCCTCATGCTTGTGTTCATGACTCCTTGCGAACCACTCACATGCAGAAAATGTACCCTGATATGGCCCCTCAGTGTATATATAAGTTCATACTGTATTCGCATCTATACACATGTTGGCTTAGAGCCAGGAGTAACAACTGAAGGAGACAAAAAATGTGGGCTGGCTCTTTATTGTAGTTTAGATTGCATTCAGTAAGTATGAATTATACACACATTTTCTAATATTAAAAGGTTTTGGCAGATAAGCTTCTTTAGCACACACTGAATTGTGCCCAGTTATTGTTTTGCAAACAAAATAAGATCTAGTCTTTAAACTATACTCATCGAGGCTCTTACCCGGTGGCAAAAGTAATATTTCATTCATTCATATTTCATGAATGTTTGACTGCAATTCGGTCAAATTCACTTGTGAGGTACTTTACTTAAGTACAGTTGTAGAAGTTTTCAGATTATTTGCCTAATTAAAAACATAAAATACCACACTGTAAAAATATTGCTATAGTACAAAAATACAAGGATAGATTTGTAGTGTAATTTTAAAGAAGGACAAGTTGAATACTATTCCTACCCATATGTAAATGTAATTGGACATAGCCATGAATAAAATAAAGACAAAGTGATTTTGAATACTTTGTCGAGAATCCTTTGCAGATGATGACTGCTTGAAATCTTTAACCCAAAGCCTTAAAGTGTGATCTTTACTGTAGTTGTCTTTAATTGTTCGTGGGTCTCTCTAGTTTAGTCTGGAATGCAACTTGGTGGGGTTGAGATCATATGACTAACTGTGCCACTGCAGAATCCTCCACTTCTTTACCTTCAAAAACCCCTGGGTTGCTTTCACAGTACGTTTTTGGTCATTGTTGATTGCTACTGTGAGGTGCTATCCAATCAACTACACTGCATTTGGCTGAATCTGAGCAGAAAGTATAGCTCTATACACTTCAGAATTCATCGGGCTGCTTCTGTCTTCTGTCAAATCACCAGTAAACAAGAGTGATCCATTATCACTGGAAACCATGAATACCTATTCATCACACTGCCTCCACTGTGTTTTACAAGCGATGTGGTATGCTCCGGAGTCGTTAACAAGCCTCCTCCATACTTTTTTCCTCCCACTTTGATAAGAGTCATATTAAAGTTACAAGACAAGATGAGTTGAATTGGCTGTAATTTCAGTGTGAGTATATTAGCTAGTCTAACACTAATTAGATTTACTGGATACTGTTAGCCTAGCAGCATCTCTGAACCAGACACGCAAGACTTTTTGTATCACTTGCATAAGACTTTTTTGTCGTTTGTTGCCCTACTTGTTGCCTCAGGTGATCAATGCTTGTGGTTTGTTAAAAGTACACACAGAGAAACTCCTTTCTGTTGATCATTTATAATTATATGTATTTATAATTTAATATATTTTTTAAACATTTTGTTCTGGAGATTTTTATATTTTTCTTATGTAGTAAAGATGTAAAAAGGTAGAGAAAAGATCATTTTTTTAGTAGGCCTGTCTTTTATTTCAACTTGTTTGTCTTAAATGGTGTTTGTTTGTGACAGTAAAAGTAGCCACATCAAATAATTAGTCTTGGATCCATTACTGGAAAAAACATGTACATATATCCTGTAATAATTGTGTTTTGTCTCATAATTAGTTTATCTCTCTCTCTCTCTCTCTCTCTCTCTCTCTCTATATATATATATATATATATATATATATATATATATATTCCTGACATTTACTGTATAGTTCCTTTGAACTCTGCATACAAGTGTGTCTCTTGATACTCAGTTTTAGCTTATCTGTTGTCAATACCATGCTTCTCTATGGACTGGGTGGTCCGTGTTCCTGCCAGCTGTTCAGCACTTTTATTTTGATTTTAAACATCTTAATAATAGTGATGCATACATAAGAAGAACCACGGAAGATAAGGGAGTTGGTTTGGTGCATATGGTATGCGTGTGTTTCAAAAAGCATAACAGTGAGAGAAAGGAGGGTTCAAATAGGTTCAGTTCAACAGAAATCAACTGGGGTCTGGCCACCCATCTGGACTATAGAGCACTGAGCTCTGGTCTGCACACATACCCACATGTGCACTTGTCAGTGAACCCCTAGCTGGTGGAATCATACTGGCTGGAGGCTTTGCCAAGTCAATAACACAGCCTGATCCCTGATGCTGAACTTCCTGGAAGTCCTGACTGGTCTCAGCGCTTCATGTACATGCTCAGCGCTCCAGCTGCTGCCTGGCTGCACAGTGGGCTGAATGGAGATCAGTGAGTCTAACACTCTTTTGCGCCTGCCTGCAGGTCATTCTGAAACATGGTTCAGAGGAGAGCAGAGGAGCGGACAAACCATGGGAACAATAAGCCACGGAGATTGGATCAATTTCTTTCCACTGACAACAAGATCTTTTGTACTTTAACAGGAGTCTCTTCCCATGACGCACAATCACACTGGGGTCAAAATTCTCCTTACAGCACCTATAGGTCTGAGAATGGTTTAGTTTACAGTATAACACCATTTACATATCTCTGATGCCCTGTCTTTGCTCTTATTGTCATAAACGACACTGATGTATTTTAGTACCCCTATTATTTACACGTCAAAAGAGTTACAGAAAAACATTCTCAGACTGGAGCATGTTCATGACCGATGTACAAGGGAGAGAAGGGTGAAAGTGTGGTTACAACGAATGGTTAGGAAAATATTTGTGAAGGTGAACTGTTGAGTGACAGATGGACAAGGAGAAAAACAGAGTGAGGTTTAGAAGCTATTGGTCTTGGTTTTGGGGATTGGAAGGGGTGCATGGCATAACAATTTGTGTAACTCTGCTTTAAATGACTGTTGGCTACTTGCTCTTATTTAAAACATCTTCAGTCCTTTCTTACACCATTGTTTCACTTCCAGCTCTCAGCTGCATAGCACTTACGTCAGAAAATGCCACTGTTAGCCATTTTATTAGCCAACATAATGACAGAATTGCTCACCCAGCCAAAGATTTATCAGCAACTTCTGGCTTGATTTCAGCCAACACGGGGTGCACCTTTGTGGCCTGGGTGCACTCGACAGGGTATGACTTTCCTGACCCAGGTTTGACAATCAGGAGTTGATTACAGTTGCTTGGGCTCAGTAGACAACGAGTTTGATGTCCTCGCTGGCACTGTTCCAACAAAGGGTACTCAACTAGTGCGACCTGGATTTGACTGTCTGGCTGCCACTAATGTGGCCTGGGTTCAGTAGACAGAGCTTGACTTGTATGGCCTGAGTTCATCAGATGGAGTCCAACTTTTCTGGCCTGAGCTTGTCAGACAGGGCTCAACTAGTGTGGCCTTGGCGGATACAGAGCCTCTGGGTGATTGAGGATGTGTTTGTTTCCCAGGCAGCAAGCAGGCAAGGTGGCGGCATTGCTTCTGCACAGCTGAGGACTTGGTGTTGGGGAGAGGGAGCCAAAACAAACTACTGTGATTGCCTCCCATATGCCCTCCTGACCTCAGTGTTTCAATTGCCAGGCAAAGAAGAGGAAAAGGGTGAGGGGAAAGGGAAGAGGTGGTTTAGAGAGACATGAGAGGTTTGTTATTGAGGTTTGAGCTGGGGTGGCTGTTGATAGTGGGAGAGGTCACTTGAGTATTCTGCAGAATTCAGGTTCAGGACCCTTAATCTAAATCTAAAAACTATATTAATTTTGTGTATATGCACAAAGTAGGCATCAAGTACAATCTATCTATCTATCTATCTATCAAAAATCTTAATATGGTTGATGATGATGTTACAATTGATAGTCCATTGAGAGAAGCAATGAAGAACAACAAAAGTAAAAGGAAGGAATAAAGGGGGAAATGGACGGGGAGTGAGAGAAAGGGAGTCTTGTCGTCTGAGAGGCTGTGTGGTTCGGGTTAGGTTGTGGTTGAAGCCTTGAGAGAGCGGGAGGGGAGAGAGTGGGAGGCGCAGGGGGCGAGCAAGGCAGCGCATACCCGCAGCATTCAAATGGAGCTCCCATTGGGAGGTTTTACGCTTCAAAATGGTTTCCTGTGACGTGGATTGTGTGTTTGATTTGAGCTTTGAGGGGTTTGTGTTATTCTCGGGAGGGGAGAATCTAGCACGCTCTCATTTCCGCACTACCAACAGCCAGCAGAAAGTTGGCAAGCCGAAACAGGGGGATTGTAAAGACAGATTTTTCTCTCCCTCTTCGTACGAACCACATTTTTTCTGCTTTCACTTTTTTTGCAATGTTTTTTGCTGAGCCTGCTTCAGGGCTTATCCTGCATATTGATGGATTGTTCTTAATAATTGGACCTGTTCAGACTTGTGTCTTTCCCTGGTTTTCCCAGGCTGCCAAATTTTTTGCTGATCATAAAATTTGTGAGCAAAATATATGTTTTATTTAAATGTGTGGACACATTTGCACCCTGACACACAAGGGCATGCTTGCAAAAATGCACAAGCAAGTTTGCACGTATACTGCGCATGCTGTCAAACACATGCCTTGGAACTAATTGCAAACAATGGATGCCAGCTGGGCAGTAGGTGCAGGCAGTATAAATGGGCCCAGGTTGATTCTTTTTAAACTAGCTTGAAAGAGAGAAAGAGAAGAAATTAGAGACAAATGAATGAGGCAAAGTACAGAAGATAGAGTATGTAGGTAGAAGAGAGGTAAGGGTCACCAAAAAGGGAGGGACGGGGCTTACACTGTAGCAGCAGGAAGCCACCTCTAAGACCATAACAGCCAGTCATACAAACCATCAGAGAGCTTACTGTTCTGCCAACTACTGTACTTCACAGAGCCAAGAAAATGCCAAAAATCAACACTGAATGTGTTTGTGTTGGGGGAATATCCGTGGAACCCCACTCTCTTTCCTGATCAGCAGTTTTCTTTCTCTCGTCTCTCTCTTTCACTTTCCCTCTCTCTACCTTTTTCCCTCTCTCTTTCTCACCATCCCAGCAGTCTTTATTTTCTTTCTGTAAATACTGTACTGTATATGTATGATGCTCGTGTAAGAGGACAATTATTGTAACAGACTTTCTACTGTGTGGTGCACATGGAAAAGCTAACTTCTAAAGGCCAATTTTCTCCATGGAGTTATGAAAATAGTTCTGATAGAATGAATGGGCTTTCCTCAGTATGTGGGGGCCTCGTGGCTGTGGGGTTCTACTGCCATTCCAGTCCCAGGATCCCAATTGTATTGTTCTAGTCATCCTAAGAGTTATCTGTTTACATAACATTTTGCAGTACACTGCCAACAGTTACATGCTTGAAGGACTGTTAACTGTCTTCAAGAGCCTCTTGATATCTGTGCCTGTTTTAAAGGTGTAGGTGCACGTCTATCAAAGCATTTGGCACAGGATTTGAAGTTCGATACCTCTTGTGAAGGTCTACTAACTGCTTAGATGCTAATGTGCAAAATACATGTAGCACCTCATCATTTAATGTGCATCACTTCATGATGAGGTCTAGCAGGCACGTTATGCCTTGGATATCCACATGTAGGTTAAAAATATGGCAAAAAAATGTATTAATTGTTTGATGCTGTTAACACATGCCATTGGTTTTACTATTATCATATACAAGAACAGAAGAATGGTTGAGCTCATGTGCTCTTCTATATGCACATAATTTAAGTTTTATTCGTATAAAATATTTACCATAATATTTATAACAAAACATGAGTTTGAATGTTTTCTTCATGCCTGTGTGGGGTTTTCTCTGGAAGCTCTGCCATTGAAGAACATGTGAGGTTAATGCTGCCTATCTAGCCTGGGATGGTAAAGAGTAATAAAAGACCTCTAGGGTCTGCTAATGTGCAATACATGAGCACTCCATGCACGCACATGTGGAGTTTTTGTGTGCTTCTTGTCTGTTTAGTCTGTTCTTTGTGTTTTACCACATATTTACCACATTATTTTTGCAGCTGAGGTACTCCACAGCGTTCTTGTGTTCATGATAATCTCGAACATCTTCATATGACCTCATGTGGTCACAGGTGACACGCAAGAGGAAGTGAACAAAGCTGGCTGTCAGTGACAGAAATTCACAGAAATTCAGGAAAGACAAAGAAAAAGAACACTCTCTGGCTGATCTCCCATCCCACCTCTTAGCAAATTGGTTGTTGATTGTGCACAGACATTGTTGATGGTGCTCCCCTGTACCAATAAAGCCTAGTGTAGAGCAGAGCAGGCAGGGGCCCTCTAGGTCTTGTTATTGCAACAGGAGTACCTTTTGGCCAGGACTCCTGTTCTCAGCACGAAAAACAATAATAACAACATCAGCACACAACCCTGAGAGCTGGACCCAAGTCAGAGGCAGGCCCCGGGAGAGTTGATACGCTGTTAATGTTGTGTGCCGCTGGTACTGTCCAACACATGATGCAGTTCTGAAGTGACTGGAACTGCTGTTGGTGCCTCAGATGTACAGTTAGTGAAACATCCTGGCAAGTTTCAGGACTGAAACGTGCAGTAGTTTAGAATACATATGTGCTCAGGCCTTAGGGCTGGCCCACCCCCGTTTTTCTGTCCTGTACACACATTGGTACAGAGAGAGATTCCTGGGTCTCCTGAAGACAAACAAAAGAGAAGGAATCCACACAAGTCTCAAAACAAAATAGTAGGGAGTTTACACAGAGACCACACAACAACATCACAGTGGTCTAATCTATTTGTAATTAAAAAGTTTGCTCTGCGATGTCCTCACCCAGACAACAACATATCCATCTTGCTTTGGCCTTGTTATGATCATGGCCTGTTTTTTTCTCCTTTCCCCTTCTGTTCTCAGATGTTGTTCCTGTAACATAATATTTGTTTATGCGTGTGTGTATCTGTGAAAGATCCCTCTGTTGTGTTGGTGACATCTTGAGAAGGCAACCCATGACCCACTAAATGACTCACAAAAGAGGGACTTTATTATGTTTATTTTTTTTAACTCACTGTAAGTCTCCAAGCCTTTAAAACATCTAACATATACCACTAAATAGGCCAAATTACATTAGAAGCTGGACTGTATTTCAATAAATATATATCCACTATACACATCTCATCCCCATTTAATGCAGTGCAGTGCGTGAAATCAGATTCTTACAGTTGGTACATTTGGAGTGAAAATGTTCTCATTCTTTTTTTGGATGACTTTCTGGTACTCTATGGTAAGTCCAAAGGCAAAAAGAAGAGATGGGGAGAATGGAGGAAAAAAAGAAAGATGAAGAGATATATTGAGAGATTTAAAGGGCAGAGGAGGGCTCAGGTGACTCAGCTTTCCCCCTGGAAGTGGAATGAGGGGAGCTGTGGGTTTGAACCCCCCAAAGTTTTACTAGAACACAGACTTTTTAACAGGAGGGAAAAACAATGTTATAGCTGCTTCCTGCACCACTGAGTGTTCCCCACCAGTAAACATAACAGGGATTGGGTCATAATGTTATGGTCTGGCATCAGGTGAATACAACGTTTTTTTGTAGGGTTTTTTTTCTCTCCAGCCACCCGCCACCCCTCCTCTTCTTCTGCTCTTTTCCATGTGGAGGAATAGGCTCCAGTGTTAAAGAAATATCAGTCATCAGCCTTGTTATTGCGCACTCACTTGCTCCATCTGCAATGCTGGCACTCAAACACACTCTTTGTGTGAGTGGACACGGTGGCTGCTCTCCCTCTCTCCTTCTCCCTTTCACTCTCTCTTTCTCTCTGTTTCTCTTTTACTGTTAAATGCTACTTATTTCCCAACAAGGCGGGCTGGGGGAAACTCTGATGTAAAGGAACGTACTTACCTACTTACTGTCAGCAGTGTGCGCTCTTTAGTTGTGTGTGTGTCTGTGAGTAGATGTCTTTGTATCTGTCATTAATACATGGCAATATACGTTTTCATAAGTGCAGGTGATGGGTTGTGTGTGTGTGTGTGTGTGTGTGTGTGTGTGTGTGAGACATGCATGCTATGTACAGTGTGTGTGCCAGTTTTATGACACAAAGAGCTCTGTCAGGTTCAGCAGTATGAATCAGGTTGCAGGGCAGCTGTGTGTGTGACAGTAGCAGTAAAAACAAACAGAAGTTCTCCACTGTGGAAAAATCTAACACTATGAAAATGGCAACTATGGCAATGATGGGAAACGATCCATGTTGAGTTTCCAAACTGTGTTGCATTTGGAAAGAGGCACAGGGGTAAAATAACATGAGTACAGTATATCTGTTATGGGATACTTACAGGCAGGATTTATATGGTAAGTGCGTGATTTTGGAACAAGTGTGCGTCACATTATATAATGTAGCTATAACTTGCAAGATGTTTCTACCAGAAGTGTGTGTGTGTGTGTGTGTGGGGGGGGGGGGGGGCCATTTTTTGAA